>LKNJ01004141.1:7276-26311 GCA_002120245.1 Maccullochella peelii | reverse complement strand
CGGAGCTGCGGAGTCTGGATCTGTGGTTGCAGAGCCTGGATCTGTGGTTGCAGGCCACCTGCTGCCCCTGTGTTCCTGCTCGGCAGCCGCTGCTGCTATTGTTATTATTGGTCTTATTATTAGTATTACTGATACTATTAGTATTATTTGTATTAACATTAATACCATTCCCACTATTGTTACTTTACATCTGTATGTAGAACTAAACTGTGCTGTGCTACTGTATGTTCACTTTCCTCATGCTCCCTCTCTCTCTATCTCTCCCTCGCTCTCTCGCTCTCCTCTCTCTCAACCCAACCAGTCGAAGCAGATAACCGCCCACCCACAGCCTGGTTCTGCTCGAGGTTTCTGCCTGTTAAAAGGGAGTTTTTCCTTGGTGCTGTTGCTTGTGCTTGCTCTTGGTGGGAATTGTTGGGTCTCTGTAAACATAAGGAGTCGGTCTAGACCTGCCCTATATGAAAAAGCGCCCTGAGATAACTTTGTTATGATATGGCGCTATACAAATAAAACTGAATTGAATTGAATTGAATTAAATAACAGTACTCCCTCCGACCCTGCTTACTGTACTTTCTCCATTTTCTCCGTTTTCATTGCACTGTGCTCTATAGCAGCCAGCTCCACCTGCTGTCCATAAGGTGCCTCTGCGTCCCGGCCATTTCAAACCCTCCCTCCAGACTTTGGGCCACGCCTTCTCATTTACATACAGCTTGAAAAGCCAAACGCCAAATGTAAAATATCAAATATCAAGTTTAAAATATCAAACGCCAAATGTAAAATGTAGAAGATGAAATTTAATATGCCAAGTGGTTAAGTGCAAATGAAAAATAAATAATTCTATTTAAGCTTTTACATTTTCAGTTTGCTTTTTCAACTTTCTATTTGGACTTTTAATTTTAATTATGGCCTGATTATTCCTAGTAGTGTAGTAAAATAATAATCTTTTAAATTTTAACTCTCTTCATTTTCTATTTGGACTTTCAATTTAAATTATGACCAAGAATGTCCTCCATAGGATGGTGTTTCTTGAAACCAAAAATGCTACTGAGCAGCAAACGCCATTGAATAGAAATATTGTCTCAGAACCTTAGCCAAATCCAACTAAAATAATTTTTGAATACAACCAGGATGAATTGAGAAAATATGCTTTTTGGGATTTAGGTAAACTGATTCAGTCTAATACTGGAACACTAATATGCACAAGAAGATGGGTAGCAGAACTCTACTAGCAATAAGTTAACCTCTTTATGCTGACAAAGCCTCTAGTGAATGCCACCATCCACAGGTGTTTGTATTCAATTTTTTTAAAATTCAACCGCAGGCTGACACATTTCAAAAATATTTTTAGAGTCTTTAGTGAATTTCCAGCTGTGGGCATTTCTGAAGAGTAGAAGTATTACAACTCCAGGAGTCATGATTTAAACCATGTCACAGCACAACAACTGCTACTTTACTTGTACTAAATTAATTGTCAGTGCCCTGGACAATTCAAGATGCAAGATTTTAGCCAACTTTAAATTGA
Organism: Maccullochella peelii; assembly: GCA_002120245.1. NCBI lineage: Eukaryota > Metazoa > Chordata > Actinopteri > Centrarchiformes > Percichthyidae > Maccullochella > Maccullochella peelii. Next base: position 24,792 of record LKNJ01004141.1, on the reverse strand, counting down.
ATGATTTTATGGCTACATGTCAGGAAGAACTCAAGTAGTATCAAACCAAGTGCTGTTTAAAGGTGTCCCACAAGGGTCTATTACAGGTCTTCAATTCACCATTTATATAAATAATAAAAGTAAGTAATTTCTGCCACTCACACTAAAACGGACATTGTTATGCAGATACTCATGCTCACCTCTTAATCTGACCTTTGCAAATCTACTCACCTCTTTTTGATTTTCATCCTTCTTTTATTAAATATAAGCTTGTTTTAATAAAAATGGGTGGATGGATAACTAAAATGTAACCACACATATGAAAGTACTTATATAACATAGAAAGAATCAAGTCAATAATTAATTAAAGTATCATAGATCGATAGATATGAGATAAGTGACCGATTCAAATTAGCCTCTTACTAGGACAGCTTTAGATGACAGAGATCTGATGTTTAGGAGTCCACATTTAATTCTCCTATTTTGTTATACTGTTGCAGTGGTGGTTTTAATTTTTATTAGGTTTGTATGTATAACTCCTCTTCTGTTTACTTTTGATTTAATTAATTTAAGTGGGGGTGGCAGACACCCTCTCCATGGAGTTTAGGGTGGGTAGCTGTGGAAGCGCAGAGAAGCGTGTAGGACTGCGACTCTGCCTCCTGGTGTCAACTCTGAGTTGTCATGTCAACTAATAAACTCGGCCAGATTTCTAGATATGAAAGCGGCCCCATCCAAAGTGGGATGAATGCCATCTCTCCTAATCAGACCAGGTCTTCTCCAGAAAGTCCACCAATTATCTACAAAGCCCACATCATTACCTGGACACCACCTCAACAACCAGCGGCTGAATGATGACATGTGGCTATACATGTCATCGTTAGTATGATTTGGTAGGGGCCTAGAGAAAACTACAGAGTCCGACATTGTTTTTGCATATGTACACACAGACTCAACAGTAATTTTCTCGACCTCCGATTGCCGTAATCGGGTGTCATTACTGCCGACGTGAATAACAATCTTACCATATTTACGCTTATTCTTGGCCAGCAGTTTTAAACAGGATTCAACGTCACCCGCTCTGGCCCCAGGGATGCATTTGACTATGGTCGCTGGTGTCGCTAAAATAGAGCTAGCAATAATCAGAGTTGGTTTCTCAGCGGGTGTGTCGCTGAGTGGAAAGAGCCTGTTAGAAACGTGAACTGGTCGGTGGTGAACCGTGGGCTTTGGCTTAGGGCTATGCTTTTTTCAGAAGCATAGCATGTCCAACATGTCCATTAATGATTTGTTGATGGCTTATTCAGTATTACAGTGTCACCAAAGTACTAAAACTGATGCAATGAGAAGAAAGTTAAAAGTTGAACAGCTGTTTGTTACCTGCCAGATAGTGTGTCCTCCTAATGGGTCAAAATCCTCTGCTGGCAGTATTAATGTCCTGTTAGCTGGTGAATCAGTGAAGTTTCCTCCTTGACTGACATTATGCTGCTTCCACCCACCAACACTGTCAGATAATATGGCTAACTCCTGGTAAGAGCCACCTGAAGATGTGGAAAAACAATTCATTTTACAAAAAACAAGGAGCCACAATTCAAGGCACCACATGACAGATCAGGTCTCATATAGACTTGGTGGAAGGCTACATTAAATTTGATCAGAGATTTGGAGAGTCTACAATTAGCCTACTGTCCCTGAGAATCACAGAGAATTCCACATCCATAAAAAAATTTTTATCAGCAGATTACAGAGCTCTGCATCTGTATTATCTCCTTTGGCTTAAAACATTAAGAGCTTTTCAAGTCATTTTAGATTCTTTTTTATCCATTTCATTTTATGACCTTTTTTGTTTAATTGACTGTATGCTCCATTTTGTTTCATTAATCTTTATATTACTAGATTTGTTTTTCTTCTCACCCTGTCGTCCTGATTTTCTGAATATACTTGTTTGTATCTAAAATTTGTTTGATATTCTAGAGCTTGTATAAGCTCTTTTGGCTTCCTTGCTCCCCTCTACATACATGAGAGCAGGCATATGTCACTTCCCTGTAGTCAGAATAACCACGCCCCCTTTTGGGTGAAAACAAGTGCTGTAAAAGTGCTGGTGACAAATTGAAAAAAGTAGTGACACCATGCCTTAAAGCTGCTGCGTCGCATTTTGCACATCAAAGGATAAAAAAAAAAAAAACCCTGTTTAGATTTTCTTTACTTCCTCAAAGAGCGAAGGACAGTAAAAGAAGAGATATGTTGCAGGGTGCTAGTTACCTTGCTAAACCCCTGTTAAGCATGTTGATGTTAGCGATGTAATTAGTTTACAGTAATGTCACATTGGAGAGACTACCAAAACAGCAAAATAAATTGTCTTAACGACAGAAAAAATGTCAGATGTCAGAAATACATTACCTGGAGATTCAATGAGGTAGTATATGTCAGGATATGACACCTCCGGCCAATGAGTGGGGTCGTTCGTCCACTTTGATGGAGGCAGACCGAAAGCACACACATCAACCCCTATTTCTTTCATCTTCAACAACATAACATAATTGTTTGCCTGACTGGAAATAGGATTTGATCTCCTAACAGCTAAAAAGCAATATGGTATTCTTATTTTATGCTATTAAATTGGCAAAACCTCAGAATTTGAATTTACCGTCAGTCAAATTAGAGGGGCTGCTTTCACCCAAAAAGGGGCGGTGGAATGACGGAACAGCAAAGTACCCGGATGTGCTGCTCTCATCTATATCCCTTTATTGAATGCTTTTACAAAGATAATAACTGTGCACAAAACTTCACAATATCTGCATTGCTTAGTTGTAAAGATACTAGGTGCTGTAGACAGTACCTAAGATGGCAGGCTCAACTATGATGGTGGTATCAGGCTGGTCTCTCATACCAGGAGAACTGTTGATAAGGGAGTTGATAGAATCAGAGCTGGAGGTCAGGTTCATGATGACTTATGGAACTGTAAGAAAAGAGGAGAAAATAGATGAAGGATTAAGGTGTAACTGTTTAACCTCATTCTTTAACATTTTTTTGTATCAGCTTGAAAGGTAAGAGACAGCAGACACAAGCATGTTGAACAGTGCATAAGAAAAAAGGTGTGTGGGTCAAGGCCAACTGTCTTCTCTCCGTGATTATGAACAGATGACATACATCAGGTCAGTGTCAGCATCAAGGCTAAATTCCTGACTCCAATGACACTTTCAAAGTTTAATTGAAAAAATCTGAGTGAAGGAAATTATAGAGCACTAATTACATTTTTTTTAAAAAGAACAAAAAAAAGGTAGTCCACAGATCGTGGCACATTGAGCTGATGGGCCCCTAGACTACACTTTTTGTGGCCCCCCCACCATGTTACTAAGAAATGAGACAACTGAGTAATTCATTAATACTTTTGACACAGCACATGTTTAGGGAGTATAGACCACATGCAACAGACAGATAAACACACAAATACCTAAAGCCTATAATGTAAACACAGGAATGCCTTTTAATACATGCTCAGACGCACATATTAAGCAGGCTGCAGTTATTGAGTGTATATGAAGAGGTAGTAAAGTCCCAATCAAGTTTTTTGTCCCCAATCCTCATCCGAGTCTGAGGGTGTCAAGGCTCAGCAAGCAGGTGAGTACTCAAATACACGACAAAGTTTACTGAGGCAAAATACACACAAAATACCAGGTTGGCGGGAAGAGCAAAAGGCAGAGTCTGAGTGGCAAGTTGGGGTCTGCAACAAGCAGGCAATCAAAGTCAGTGGCAAACATAACAGCTGGGGCTAGCGAAAGACAGCAAAAAATCCAAAAAGGCAGGTAAAGAACAGTGGGAATGTTGACAGAAGGTCATGGATCAAAATGATGTTTATAAGCTTAAATCACTGATATGACATGAATGAATGTTTAACTGGGAGAATGTGACTTCTGACAAAACAAGTCCCTCATGGAATTAACGTTCTGCTGTCATTTTAACTGGTAAAAGCTATGGTCTGTGCTGGCTAAAACTGAGAAGCTGTGCAGATTCTCAGGTAATGCTATGTTTTGTACACTGTTCTTTGCTAATAAGAAAGAGAGGTTGGTTAACTCTTCTTGTGGTGCTAAGCGTTGGAGCTGAGGTAACAGTGTGAGAAGTGATTGCTGTGTTGCTGCTGTGTCCTACAGATGAACTTGGTGTGGCACCAGGGGTGTTCAAATTACCACTGATTTCACTTGTCAGTGCCGAGACTAAGGCCTGAGCCATATTCTCCACAATTTGCTGTAAAGAAGAGAAGTGTTTTTATAATTTCTTAAAATAATTGAAACTAGAAGTGAATTTGAATTGACAATATGTACAGTATATATAGTATATATTAGATAACAAGCCTTCAGCCATTGAAGGCAAGCAATATATAGCATATTTCATACACAAAGGCAATTCAAAGTGCTTTACGTAATGCATTTAAACGTTAAATTAAAAACTGTTAGAATGCAAGTATAATAATTAGAAACTTTTTAAAAGGACATTTCCAAAGTTAGGCTTGAAAGGTGACAGTAAACAGTTTAAGGATTTCTTATTTTACTGACAGTGCTATGTCTGCACAACTGTAACTGTATCTAACATGATGACTTGACTATATTTGCATATTTGAAGCTGTGCATAGCAGTACTGTTTACTGGACGTCAATACAAGTGTTTCAAAAATGGGTTGGACATCCATTTACAAAAATGTACTTTTAAAAACAAATAAAACAAATTAATCTATAGGTTATTTTAACCACCTAAACTGCTATACCTAAAACTCTCAGGAGCTAATCGCCATCTACATGGTTAAGCTAACCTGATGTTAGCTGACTAAACTATGTTAACTTGGTTATAAAGTTAACATAGTTAAAGTTATAAATTCAGATGACATAACTTTCATAGTTCAGCAACAGCTAGCTAGCAGACATACTCATACAATCTTAAAACTGTATTGGTGACTAACATTTGATAAAATGACCGTAGCAACCAACTGTTTGTAGTTAATTTAACATTAATGTTAGTTCACTGTTATCAGAGATTGGTAAGATAGGGTTAGGTTCAGCCGGCATCTGCTTTTTGCCTGGACTGGCTGTTTTCCCAGCAGAAGAACAACTCTACCACCTAGCAGTAGTTTATTTAAACCATATATTTACATTTATAGGTTACTGTAGTTACTATAGTCTGTGGTTGGTAAATGTATGTTCTCTAATCGAGGGCTGACGAGCTATTCTGTCTATTTAGAAAAAAATCTTTCCCACTTTGAAATTAAACACGAATTCGCCAAAAGCCCAGATGTCCCAGTTTTCCACTAGCACTTAAATGCAGCATGCATTTACGAATCTGTGGAGCTGGAACAACGTTAAAATAGTCGCAAAATCCCAAAAGCAAAAGCAACCTGATCTGTGTAAACAAATTTAACAATCTGTAAATAAATACAAAAGAATGTCACAAATATTTTTAGACATTTGTATGCGCAGGAAGCTTTTTGAAAGCACAAAGGATCAGATCTGTGAAGTTGAAGTTAAAAATCTGTAAGTAAAATATACATATTTATTCAGGTTGTGATGTGTGCATTTGTAAAACTGTTTTTTTGGTTTTCAAATTGCTTGGTTTTTGTGTGTGGATTGGAACACATTTGTGAGTATGAAATTACGCACAAATCATTGTTCACATTTACAAATCTTGTTTTTCATTTACAAATTTTATTTTTCATTTGTAGATTATGTAATACACATTTATAAATATTATTGAGACTATTTTCACTCCATAAGTGTGCATCACCTGACGGAACGGAAGTTGTAATTACATGGATTGGCCACTGTGTCAAATTGACTCCAAAGCCCGGTGCCCTTCCTTGGGGCTTGGTTGGGACAGGAGCAGGATTACAACAAAAATCTTACATGTTAGCTAACATAGCTAGTTAGTAAATGTTAACGAGTAATAGCAAGCTGTCTTCTGAAGCCTGTGAATATAATTCAATTCAATTCAATTCAGTTTTATTTATATAGCGCCATATCATAACAAAGTTATCTCAGGGCACTTTGTCATAAAGAGCAGGTCTAGACCAACTCCTTATGTGTACAGAGACCCAACAATTCCCACCAAGAGCAAGCACAAGCAACAGTGGCAAGGAAAAACTCCCTTTTAACAGGAAGAAACCTCCAGCAGAACCAGGCTCTGGGTGGGCGGTCATCTGCCTCGACCGGTTGGGTTGAGAGAGAGGGGAGGGAGAGAGCGAGGGAGAGATAGAGAGAGAGAGAGAGAGAATGAGGAAAGTGAACATGCAGTAGCACAGCACTGTTCAGTTCTAGATACAGATGTAAAGCAGTAGTGGAAATAGTATTAATGTTAATACAAATAAAAGTAATAGCAATGTGATAGTAGTAATACTAATAATAAGTCCATAGACAGCAACAACAGCAGCAACTGCCGAGCAGCAGCACGGGGGCAGCAGATGGCCCGCATCACAGATCCAGGCTCCGCAACCACAGATCACAGCTCCGCAGCTCCGCAANGTTATCTCAGGGCACTTTGTCATAAAGAGCAGGTCTAGACCGACTCCTTATGTGTACAGAGACCCAACAATTCCCACCAAGAGCAAGCACAAGCAACAGTGGCAAGGAAAAACTCCCTTTTAACAGGAAGAAACCTCCAGCAGAACCAGGCTCTGGGTGGGCGGTCATCTGCCTCGACCGGTTGGGTTGAGAGAGAGGAGAGGGAGAGAGATAGAGAGAGAGCATGAGGAAAGCGAACATGCAGTAGCACAGCACAGTTCAGTTCTACATACAGATGTAAAGCAGCAGTAGTGGAAATAGTATTAATGTTAATACAAATAAAAGTAATAGCAATGTGGTAGTAGTAATATTAATAATAAGTCAAAAACAACAATAACAGCAGCGGCTGCCGAGCAGCAGCACAGGGGCAGTGGATGGCCCGCATCAGAGATCCAGGCTCCGCAACCACAGATCCAGACTCCGCAGCTCCGCAACCACAGATCACAACTCTGTAGCTCCGCAACCCCAGATCCAGACGCCGTAGCTCCGCAACCACAGATCATGACTCCGCAGCTCCGCAACCACCGATCCAAACTCTGCAGCTCTGCAACCACAGGTCAAGACTCCACAGTTCCAGAGGCAGAAACACTCGGACAAAGCAATAGAAGGAAAGCTTGAAAGAGGAGAGAAAGCAGCAGAAGGATTGATAGAAAGAGGAGAGAAAGGGAAGCAGTTGAGTTAGTAACAAACATTAATGTGATAAGAGTACGTACAGATGGAGAGGGAGAGGAGGAGAGAGGAGCTCAGTGCATCGTAGGAAGTCTCCCGACAGTCTAGGCCTATAGCAACATAGCTAAGGGCCTGTCTAGGCCTCATAGCAGCATAACTAAGGGGTGGCTCAGGGCTCACCTGAGTCAGCCCTACTATAGGCTTTATCAAAGAGGAAAGTCTTAAGTCTACTCTTAAATGTGAGGAGGGTGTCTGCCTCCCGTACACAAACGGGAAGTTGATTCCAAAGAAGAGGAGCTTGATAACTGAAGGCTCTGGCTCCCATTCTACTTTTAGAGACTCTAGGAACCACAAGGAACCCTGCATTCTGCAATGTAAGTAAAATCATTACAGAGGGTGCTAGTCTGCTAAGAAACTACTGTACAAAAGCAAGAGTGTTGGAATACGTATTATATGGGTAGTTCAGTAGAGGTGAGTGATGAACATCTGTTGTTAGATGAATACTGTACAGCCTGCATTAACCTACATATAATAAAGGATATTATGCACTAGGGGTGTGCCCTGAATGTGAATAGATAATTCATATAATGCACAGATAAAGCACTCTGAACAGATGCAAAAAACAACAACATTTTTGCAGAAATGTAAGCAGGACTGTTCACGATACAGATGTGCCAGAATGTAAATAGTCTATAGGCTAAAAACATGGAGGTGTATTCAAGTTCAATACAAATTTTTCATTCAGCGACACTCATCCTCAATAATATCAGTTTTCATCAGATTCATGTGCAGTGCAAGATAAAGCTTGACTGTTCTGATATAGTAGTTAGTTGGCGCTGCGTGAAGCGGCAGCTGTTACAAGCAGCTCCTGATCTGGTTTCAGGATTATTTGACTTATATTTATCTTCGCGATTATTACGCGACTATTTGTAATATTGTTTTAGTGTTCAGTTAGTGTTTAGTTTAGACAGTTTTGCTAGTGTTTAGTTTGTGTTTTTAGTTTAGTGTTTTAGTGTTTCTGTTAACATCGACTGACCAGACGGTAGACACGGGACCATTGTTTACAGCCAGCAACAGATGATCGAGCTAACGGCACATCACTCGAAACTGCTACCAAGTGACAATGCCAATATTCTGATCGAGCTGCAGAGGAAATGACGTGGATGTAAGGGTGCGGGAGCAAAGCTGCGAGCCAAGAGGAAGAGATTTAGACCTGCTCTCCCCTCCGTTATCATGGGCAATGTAAGATCTCTAGCCAATAAGATGGAGGAGCTTGAAGCACTGGCCAGGACTCAGAGGACATTTCGGGACTGCAGCATTATGTATTTCATAGAGACATGGCTGCATGATCTTATCCTTGATTCCAACGCTAGCATCAATGGCTTCAGGACAATACGGGCTGACAGAGACAGGAAAACGAACGGTAAGCAGAGAGGTGGGGGACTTGCCCTCCTTGTTGACAATAAATAGTGCAACCCGCATCATGTTACTGTTAAGGAGTGTTTCTGTTGCCCTGACATTGAACTGTTGGCTGTTAGCCTGCGTCCCTACTATCTTCCACGGGAGTTTACAGTCGCCATGATGATCCTTGTTTACATTCCCCCATCCGCCGATTCGACCAAGGCGTGTGACGTCATCCACTCGGTGATCGCCTGGCTCCAGACACAGAATCTGGATGCCTTCATTGCTATCTCTGGAGACTTCAACCACGCCTCCCTCTCGTCATCCTTCCCACTTTCAAGCAATTTGTCAAATGCACAACCAGGGAGAATAAGACTTTGGACTTACTGTATGCAAATGCTAAAGATGCATACAGCTCCTCAGCACTCCCGCCACTTGGCAGATCAGACCACAACCTGGTGTACCTCTCACCCCTTTACATTCCGAGGGTCCAGCGGCTGCTTACGACCACCAGGACAGTGAGGAGATGGTCACAGGGAGCCAATAATGCCCTCCAGGACTGCCTCGGGACAACAGACTGGAGTTTTATCAGTGATTCCAATGGAGATGATATTGAGGGATCCACTGACTGCTTCACTGACTACATCGGGTTCTGTGAGGACAACATTTTGCCCTCACGGATAGTGAACTGTTTTCCCAACAATAAGCCCTGGATCACCAGAGACCTTAAGGCCCTGCTGAATGAGAAGAAGAGGGCCTTTAGAGATGGTGATAGGGAAAAGGTGAAGAGGGTCCAGAAGCAACTGAAAGTGGCTATCAGGAATGGGAAGAGGGCCTACAGGGTCAAGACTGAGGACCAGCTACGGCAGCACAGGGTGAAGGATGTGTGGCAGGGCATGAAGAACATCACAGGGTTCAAACAGTCAACTGATGGACCTGCTGAGGGATGCCAAAACCGCGCAAATGAGTTAAACCTGTTCTTCAATAGGTTTGACAATGGTCATTCCTGCCCTACCCCCAATATGACCATCACCCCCACCCCTCTCTCCCCCATCACAATCACAGACCCATCAACAATGACTTTCATGATTAATGACCCACCAACACCTCCCCTGATGAACTCACCCCCCAGTTTACCACCACCACCTTTGTCTTTCACCTCTGCTCAGGTGAAGAGAGAGCTGGAGAGGCCCCTGGCCCTGATGGTATCAGCCCTAGGGTGCTGAAGAGCTGCGCCGCTCAGCTGTGTGGATTTCTTCAGCACCTGTTCAATCTCAAACTGTGGCTCGGGAAGGTCCCGGTGTTGTGGAAGACTTCCTGCCTGGTCCCCATGCCCAAAAGGGGGCACCCTACTGCCCTTAATGACTTCAGACTGGTGGCGCTCACATCCCCTGTCATGAAGACCCTGGAGAGGCTAGTTCTCTTGCACCTCAGACCACGGGTCAGCATCTCCATGGACCCTCTCCAATTCGCCTACCGGCCCCTCATTGGAGTGGATGACGCTGTCATCTACCTGCTTCAGAGGGCCTACTCTCACCTGGATGCGGCTGTGAGTGCTGTGAGAGTCATTTTTTTTTACTTCTCCAGTGCGTTCAACACCATACAGCCACAGTTACTGGGGGAGAAGCTGAGGATGATGGAGGTGGATGCCCCCTGGTCTTCTGGGTTGTGGACTACCTGACAGGAAGGCCACAATTTGTGCGTCTTCGTGACTGTGTGTCAGACCGGGTGGAGTGCAGCACGGGGGCCCCTCAAGGAACAGTGCTGTCCCCCTACTTGTTTACCGTGTACACCTCCGACTTCAAATATAACTCTGGCACCTGTCACCTGCAGAAGTTCTCTGATGACATGGCCATTGTGGAGTGCATCAGGGATGGACAGGAGGGGGAGTATAGGAGCGTGGTGGAGGACTTTGTGGGGTGGTGTGAGAAGAACCACCTGCAGCTCAACATCACCAAGATGAAGGAGATGGTAGTGGACTTCAGGAGGAGTAAGAGCCCCTCAACTCCTGTCTCCATCGGGGGACTGGACGTTGAGACGGTGGGGTCCTACAAGTAACTGGGAGTCCACCTAGACAACAGACTGGAGTGGCCCGAAAACACCATGGCCCTGTACAAGAAGGGCCTGAGCAGACTCTATTTCCTTAGGCAGCCCAGGTCCTTTGATGTGTGCAGCAGTGAGCTGCACATGTTCTATCAAACTGTTGTCTCCAGTGCCCTGTTCTACGCCATGGTGTGCTGGGGTGCTGGGATCACAGCAGGGGATGCAAACAAATTCAATAAAATCATTAGGAAGGCCGGCTCTGTGCTGGGGACCAGTCTTGGCTCCCTAGAGGAGGTGGCAGAGGCAAGGACACTGTCCAAACTTGTTGCAATAATGGACAATGTCTCTCACCCACTCCACAACATGGTGGTGGACTTGCAGAGCACCTTCATCTCCAGGCTAATCAACCTGCGGTGCCACAAGGAGCGCTACAGGAGATCCTTCCTGCCTGCAGCTGTTAGACTGTTTAATGCCTCGCTGTGACATCCAGGCCAAATCCACCCCCCACCCCCCAAACATGTCTAATTTGTCTACCGGTGTCTACCTCAACTTACTGTGACAGACAGTGCAATAACAGACAACACAAGACACCAGTAAGCAAGTATTTGCACTGTTTTTATGTTGCACATTGTATGTTACTGCGTGTACAGTTTTTTCACTCTTTCATTTATATTGTATTTTTATTGGCTGCTGTAATTAAGAAATTTCCCCCCTGGGGGATCAATAAAGTACCTATCTATCTATCTATCTATCTATCTATCTATCTATCTATTCACATGTAATCAGTATGTCGGCTTAACACTAAACCAATAAAACTGGAATCAATAAATATACTAATGCCTCCAAAGAATACAATGAAATCAGGGCTGCACCACTGAAGACAGAGGTCATGTCCTCTGTATTTCTTCTGGGAATTTGTGGATTTTACGTAGATATTTTATAGGTTGATTCCAGTATTAACGCAAACAAACAAACTAAGCCAAATAATAATAATTAAAGAAGAGCCTTTATTTTTGGTTTATGGTCCAATTTTTTCTGGAGGAAGATTTTGTGACCCTGTGTTGCATGAAAACACCATATCCCAAGTCTGATCAATAGCAGGACTCATAAATGGGATAATGTTCATGTGTGTGTGCAGGTTCGTCCTCTGCATAGTAGTCAGTCAGTAAAACAGAAGATATAATGACATACGATGATCTACACCCTGAGATGAAATGAAAGCAGCCAGTAGTTTCAGATAATGTTATGACAACGAGTATCAGCCCCCGATACAGAGTCCCCCTACGGATTAAACCTGCAGACTCTTCTCACCATCAGGTATGTAGTGTAGTCTTAGCACAAGTTTATTTAGCAATGAAATGCACACATTGGGGCGTCAGTGTGACACCAGCTGGTGGCACCCTAGGTGCCTAACTCACCTGTGTCTAAAAATGGCCCTGACTGTGCTGCCATAAGCCAACCAACATTAAAGAAAATTATTTCATTTAGGAGATCAGCTCTTACAGGTGGCTTGTGTCTGTGAAAAGTGACACAGACCCAAAGTTAAAGCCTCTATGTGCAGGATTTGAACATTTGGGACTTTGGCGCTCCCATGTGAGAGTATCAAAATGGACAATGTGGCAGACTGATCTGAGCGGGGGACACTGAGATGAAGGGGCTGAGAGCAAAACATAGACTGCACCAATTTTCACTGGGATTGTCAAATTCTTCTACAAACAGATATTGTGTAAAACATAAAACATCTACAAAAAGAGGCTTTAAGAAACTAGAACGTGGAACATTAAAGCAAAGTGACTTTTAGGTCAGAGTCAGAGACCTCCAGCGCTTCAGCTGAATAGGCTGCGACCGATAATCAGTGAACTAGCAGGACAGAACAGCACAATGTCCTATAGTGTGAAACAGAAACTCACTGCTGAGGGGAAGCAAAGGAGAGAAAGGAAGAAAAAAGGGAAGATCCTAGAGATATAGATTGGAAAGGAGTTTGTAATGAAGTATTTAAAGGGTTACACCTCTCACTCACACACACACACACACACACACACACACACACCTCACTGCTGTATTCAGCTGACAGAATCATTCACATTTGTACCAAGATGTCAATGCAGCAAACACTTACATAGCATTGTGGCTGATGAACCAACATGCTTGTGCCATGAAGCAGTATGTTTGGGTGCCAAGTGTTGATAACAATGAATGAAGGAACATGCTGAAGGTGTTAATTGTAACTTATTGTAACTGATTCCATTCACTTTGGAGAACAGCTCCGGTGGGTCCAGCAGCAGCACAGCTCTCCTGCTCGTCCATATTAATGCTGAGTGTTGTCATCTGTGACACTGGACCCTGTGGTTTGGTTGGAGTGGGAAGTGCTTATTCCTGTAATCTCACCCCTTTGGTGAGTATTGATATCTCTCCTCTTGTGTGGTTCAGCCTCTTCCTCTCCTCCAGGAGAAGCTCCTGTTACAGCCTGCACTGCATAACATGAAACACTACTGAGGCCTGATATGTGACTGTGTTAAACCAGAGTATTCATCATTACCAGATCCAAGAGATTTCGTATTTCCAAGTTATGAAGCTGGTGAATGAATATTGGCCTGCATGGGTCTCATGTTTATAATTGAAGGTGAGGTATATCTTCTATCTTAAAAACAGTGTAGGCCTGTGACATCATCAGCCTGATTGATGCAATCAGCTGACACACCTGGAGCCTCATTTATCAACCATGTGTTTGCACAGTTTTGAGATGTCATGGACTGTGACCATCCCAGGGTTCACTGCACTTAATCCAATCCACGTGCTTCCTTTGAGCACAGGCACCTCAATTTACAGGAGAAATATTATTCTTTGAAACTGAAAATATTGGAAAGAATTATTAAAGACTGAAAGTTATAAAAAGAACATGTGTTTAGAGGCTGCTCATTCTTGTATTTAAGCTGGGGGAGTAATAGAGTGCAGTCTGCTTCAGTCTGAGCTTACTTGCAGTCTGTTACACTTTTAAAAATATTGTGACTTGTTGCAATATACAATACTTGTAAGTGTGTTTTGTAAGTGTGTTTTGGCAAAATGGTTCCTGCATGCCAGTGCACTTTGTGCCACATGAGGCCAGCATCGGTGTCACCATCAGTATCCTCACCATCACCATCCTGTAGCTCGTCTGGCTGTGGGATGTTGGGTTGGAGCCCCTCACCAACAGAATGAGGGAATCATGGATAGAGCCTGGCCACCGTCTTCATCCTTTGATGGTGCCATTAGGTATATACAGTATGTCCCATCTATAGCTCCAGTCAGTCCAGTGATAACAGTTAGTACTGCTTGACTTTGCTGGAGGGCCCCTGTATAAGGTCCCCTCTAACAAGAAGGACACCTGAATGAGAAAATCAGTAAAGGGTACTTGAAGGAGAACGCAATTGGATTGACTCACTCTGTTCAATGGGACGTCCATCGAGGGTATTTTTTCTGGAGGATTTTGGATCTGGATGCAGCAGTCAGACCACAGCGACTAAATCTGTCAAAGAAAAACAAACATCACACGATTCAAACAGTTCCATTGGAGCAGAAGTTTTCTTTCTCCATCCATTTTCTTAAAGACACACTCCTTGATCATGTTGTAGGATCTCTAAAACTCAAAAACCCAAATTTGTACTCTTTGTCTTGAAAGTAGTGGTGATATGGCCATAGTTATAAATCTTGTTATTGCTAGGTATTTTTGTGATATTAATTTATGACTATGATAGAACTGTATGTGCTCTTCTTTAAAACAACTCTGTGACCTGGTTTCTTTTGCACGACTGTAGGCTTGCAGGCAGGTCACTAGGCTGATTCACTTTTTACAATGTCATTATTTGGACTCCGACACACTTCATAGCTTCAGAGAACAGTTACATTAAAGTTTAAAGGTTACAGAGCTGCATTTGTTTAAGAAAAATGTTAAAATTGTAATGTATGCAGTTTAAATGTATTTTTGTGGCTGGTTCAAGATTCAGCCAAATTTTATTTAATTAGCTTCTCTGTCGGTGACATCTAGGTCAAGTTGTTGTGGTGAACCACATGTATAGAGTACTGTTATTATAACGTAACAACTAATAATCACCGTGTTCGAATATATCACTTAAACTTTTACTTATTCACTTACTTATTTACTTTTATTCATACCAAATGTTAAGCCTGCATTTAGAGTCACACAGAGAGACTGTGTGTGTAGTAGAAAAAGGAGGGGGCTTCTGCAGTTGTGGAGGGATCCAAGCTCATATCATGAGGGAGTTTCCCGGCCTCAAACTTGTGTCCTGTCACGGTTCGGGCCTCTCTGATGGGAGTACAGTGTACAGGAAATTCTCCACTCTAACTTATGCCGAGCATGTATCTGCTCAGCCTCGCTGATACTACAGCCATTGATAGCAATGCCCCAACTGTAGCTGCTATCCGACAATGTCTATAGGAGCCTGTGTCAAAATAATGATGTATGGTCTCATGGCTGCACTGGTGGTGGACTCCCCCAGCCACCTGAGTACAGCAGCGAGCGGCTTTTCTTTTATCTCCCATCTCCCTCACATGTGCCCTGCCATCGATAAGGACAGGCAGCGGCCGAGATGGGCTCTGCGTAGCCCTTCTCATGCCAGCTCCTGTCATAATCTGTGATGAATGACCATTAATGTGAGCTAGACATTGGCGGATCCTGTACTACAGAGATGTCTGCTGGATGCAGGTGTTAAATCTTGCCCCTATAAAAGGAGGGCACAGTCAGGCTGTTTTTCAGTTGCTTTCCAGAGATCAACTCAGGTTTATCTCTGTCAAAAGAATAAACTCTAATTGCATGAAACTCTGATCCTCTCCAGTGAAGTTCTTTAAACCTGTTAGACTTCAGCAGCAAAGAAGGTGCACTGAAGACTACGTGTCGGCAATGAGGTCTGAGCCTCAACACTGGCCTGGTTCCAGACCCAACTGCCACCAACCATCAAAGTATAAGTGCTTAAGTCCAGTATAATTTCAGACATCTAAACAAAGCCTGTTTTAAGTACAGTTGAGTATCACTGTAAATTACAATAGGCTTTATTCTAAGATAAGAAAAAGCCAGATGCATTGCCATCACACACTAAAACAAGCAATGTTGTCAAAGTAACAGGCCTGTGTCATGAGGAAAATGTAGGCAATTACACAGTTTAAAATGTTCTAGAATGCTTTTGTAATTTTTTGCCTTTGACCAATTATGCAAATTAATGTCAGATGCCCCAAATCATGTTTTAAAAATAAAATATGATGTAATGGACCTTCCTGTAGTAATATACAGTATATGATCAAGTAACAGTGTATATGATGGAATAATGGCATTAGAATGTGCCAGAGGCCATCAACTTTGGGCTTTTACAGACAAAACCTTTCACCAATGGGGCATGCCCCCAGCTGGCTACTTTTTCCCACTGGCTGGCTACTCCATGTCCTTGTGGAAAGCCCTGCTCACATGGTTATAAGATATTACGCTTTCGCATTTTGACTTCAGATAGCTCTCTCTCTCTGTAAATAAAGTTTTTTTTGGATGCTTTAACTGATCACCTTGTTCGGTATGAACAGGCATCAGGTGCTAGGATATCAGGATAGGACTGAAAGAAGAAAACAAGATAGACATTAATAGTCAGGTAAAAAAAAGAAATGTTTGGCTCATTGGGAAACACTGCTGTCACTTAAACTGGAGTAAGAAAGAAAGTGAGATAAAAGAGGAGGTTCACAAATGGGAGCACAAAGGCCGGGTGAACATGCTTAAAACCCACTTTGTGTCCAAACTATTATTTTTACTTTTTCCACCACCCTCAAAAACAGTCATGACTTTAAATAAATTATGTTCTAAACTTATTTGGGGAACAAATCGAGAAGTTACAAGAGGGTTTTTGATGTCTAAAAGTAAACAATATGGAGGTTTGGGCGCACCCGACCTCAACATTCAATTAAAAATTCCTTTTATTAAAAATGTGTCAAATGCACCGAGCACAGGAGCTGTGTGGATGGTGGAAATAAAGCCGACTGGGGTACATTAAATGGGAGAGTCAGGTCCAAAATCCCATATTATAAATGAGTTTTAGTTTTTTTTATCACAACATTTAATCTTTTAAATATTAATTGGACTGGGTCAGCCACTAAAGACTTTTATACATTGATAAATGACAATACAAATAGAGGCTTGATAGAATATAAACATGTATTTGATGAAGATCGTCTCCAAGTTACAAAAACCATCAATGAGAAACTTTAATCTGAAAACCTTGGTGACACAATGTGTCTGATTTCAGCAAATGAACTTCCTGTCAGGGCAGTGGTTCAGTGGAGCTACTATGTTACTAAAAATGACCAGGCCTAAGCACATCCATGCTCCTTATTCTACCCTTTGTAGAATTTTGGATTCAACTTCTGCTTGTAGAGACTTTAATTAGGGCCTGAGCACCGAGCTCGGTGCGAGGACCCTATTGAAACTGAAGGAATTATTATGGCCCGAGCACCTCGGTGCGGAATCGCATTTTTGAGGGGCTATATCTGCTCAAAAACTCATGAAACTTTGCACATGCATCAGAAGTGGTGAAAAATTTGATATTTTATGGGTCTTGCGCATGGGTGTGGCAAAATGGCTCAATAGCGCCACCTACAAATCTTTGAAAAATGAGCCCCTGCGGCACGTTTCACCTAGATGTACGAAATGTGGGAATCCGGTGTAGAATCCCAAGACCTATAAAAAAGTCTATTGGAGCTATGCCCTAAACCCAACAGGAAGTCAGCCATTTTGAATACCATTTGCATTTTTAGGCCATTTTTGTCATTTTTTGTGTTTCTTAAAAATCTATCTCCTCCTAGGGAATTTATCGGATCGACTTCAAACCTGGCCAATCCCATCTCGAGGCGTTTG
>LKNJ01004140.1:0-35216 GCA_002120245.1 Maccullochella peelii | reverse complement strand
TCCACATGAATGGCAGGACCCAAGGTTTCTCAGCAGAACATTGCCCAAAGCATCACACTGCCTCCGCCGGCTTGCCATCCTGGTGCCATGTCTTCCCCAGGTAAGCAACGCATACGCCCGGCCATCCACATGATGTAAAAGAAAACGTGATTCATCAGACCAGGCCACCTTCTTCCATTGCCCTGTGGTCCAGTTCTGATGCTCAAGTGCCCATTGTAGGTGCTTTCAGCGGTGGACAGGGGTCAGCATGGGCACCCTGACCGGTCTGCGGCTACGCAGCCCCATACGCAACAAACTGCGATGCACTGTGTGTTCTGACACCTTTCTATCAGAACCAGCAATAACTTTTTCAGCAATTTGAGCTACTGTAGCTCTTCTGTTGGATTGGACCACACGGGCCAGCCTGTCGCTCCCCACGCGCATCAATGAGCCTCGGCTGCCCATGACTCTGACCCATAATCGGTGTACAGGTACCTCAACATTTAGATGAATTGTTATTCTGTAGTTCTCAGTAAGTTTTGTGTATGCTATTCTGAGGGCTGCTGCCTGTCTGTCAATACGTCAGACTGTTGCTATAGCACTTTAATTTAATGAAGGCAGAAAAAGTTGTGCTGTTTGTGGAGAGGCTGGTAGAAACCGCCTGCATAAACTCACGACTTGAACCTCCTGCCAATAATGTAATTTATATATTTTTTACAGTTAGACTCTTTGCATTGTTCCATCTCCTAGCAACATTTCTTTGATCCCTTGATAGCAATCATATAAGCTTAAAGCGGCTATAACCAATGTTTTTATGATAACAATGGATCAAATGACTGTGTAATGTGAAAGGGGTCGCTGGTAGTGACAATCCCACTGAGAATTATCACACAACTCTGCAGTTCCCAGAGGTTTAGAGCGGTTTTTTTTTAGCATAGCATCTCCTTCTGCTACAGTAGGAAGCTGTGTTCAGCTATAAAAGTCTTCTGTATGCTCCCTTCCCTGCACCGAACAGAGAACGACAAAGTTAGCGAATAGCTAACTATAGGTGACCATAGTAGAGCATTTAGCAGCTAAAGAGCCAGATATACCTTTTCTCAGGAGGCGGTGGAGAGCAAAAATAGAGCTAAGAGGAGAGTCAATATTGGACTTGCACTCTCCAGGTGGCCAGAAACACGACACCAAATGAATGCTAACCTTGCGCCATATCTGCAGGATGTGTAAATAAGCAACTGTTAAGTGCTAACTTTGCCATATCAAGTTAAAAGGGGCTTGTATTCACAGTTTGTTTCCGCTGCTCCCAAGTGGCAAAATTGGTTAATGCAGATTTAACTTAACCATATCTTAACCGCATTTGGCATGACCACAATCCATCCATTATCATAGCCTAGTGGTTTGTTGTGTTTTTGTTCTACTGATAGGGTTGTCAAGTCAGCAAAATCCTCATATGGCTAATTTTGGTTTGCACCGACAACAAGCTTTTTTACTGTTTAGGTTTAAGGTCTGAATATTTATAGTTATATGTTGCACACAGCAGCTGGTTCTCGCTTAACAAAACCTAAAGGAGCAATGTCATGAATGCAGTATGGAGCTTTAAACCATAGTTTATAGGCAAATCTTCCAGTCGTGGCTTTGGTTTTATACTATCACAGTTAGTTAGTTGTCAAAACTTCTCACCAGGGTTCAGTTATTGAAAATGGATGGACCAGGTTCAGGTGCTTCAGTACACAAGATACTACAAAATGTACATGAAGTTGTGGCCCTCTGGCATGACATAAAAATATCTAGAAACTGTTACAGCTACTTTATTGGATGATCCCTCAAAAGGAAAAAAAGTGGAGAAGAAAATGTCCCCAAATGAATGCCAGTATCAGTTGATTTTTAAGAACACTAGACCTGGCCATTTTTTACAGCCCACACTTGGATGTGACTGCGCACTCCAACAGCCTCCCTCTGAAAGCAGTAAATAGCTTCAAATGTTAACATTATCATTGCTCA
This sequence comes from Maccullochella peelii, assembly GCA_002120245.1. Lineage (NCBI taxonomy): Eukaryota > Metazoa > Chordata > Actinopteri > Centrarchiformes > Percichthyidae > Maccullochella > Maccullochella peelii. The sequence goes on along the minus strand of LKNJ01004140.1, from coordinate 33,239 downwards.
ACACATCATTTGTGCATAGTGTGTGCACGCTTGAAATGTCCTTTCAAGCGTGGCATCATTTTTAGGACCAAATAAGGGATTCCACATCTAACATTAAATGAGCAGGTGTGTAAAATGGTTCCCCTTTTAATGTTGAGTGTGTCTGCTTTCAGACGTCTCTCCATTTATTTGTTTTGTTTAGTTAAATGGTGATGGGTTTTGAAACTAAAATGGAAAATATAATGGCACTAGCAATATTGGCCATCATTTTATGGCTTTGTGAAACAAGAATAATGCAAAACTCTCCAATACTTTTTAGTTAAATTGTGTGTGTGTGTGTGTAAATTTTAGAAATGTGTAAAAGTAATAACTTGATATGTCTTTTCTAATTGCTTTTTCAAAACAAGCATGTTTGGCAAACAGAATACTAAAATCCCATTAATTATTGCTACAGGTTAAGAAAAAATAATGATGCCGTTTCATCGTTGGGTTTATCAGGTCAATTTATGTTATGTCACATTTCAGAAACACCTTTTGTTTCTGTATGTGAACTGAATTACATATATCTATCAGTATTCACACATTTGCATACAGTTGGTATACATAGCCATCTGCCTGTCTAAATTCAAAGATGGCAGAGGATGGCATTAGGGATGCAAATATTGGTAGTTTCAATCAGTCCATCACTTCAGTCCAGACTGAAATATCTCAATAATTATTGAGATTCTGTGCAGACATTCATGGTTTCATTCATTCCCCAGAGGATGAATCCTACTGACGTTGGTGATCCCCTGACTTTTCATCTAGTGCCACCAGAAGGTCAAATTTTCACTCATCCAGTGAAATACCTCAACATTTACTGGAATTGTCACAAAATGTAATGTAGATATTTATGGCTCATAGATGGTGAATCCTAATGACTAACTTTTTTTTAATTAATACTTTTTGGGGTGCTTTTATTAGGCTTTCACCTTTGTCATTTTGAGTGAAATGTCTCAACATACACTGTTGGATGGAGTGCTGTGAAATTTGGTTCAGACAGTACCACCATCATCAGATCAAAATGTTACTTTGTCTAATACTTTGACACTAATCACATTCCCATCGACCTCAGCTGTACTTTGCTACTTAGCTAATGTTAGCATGCTAAACTAAAATGGTAAACATGACCTGCTTTCTTCAGCATGTTAACATTGTCATTGTGATATGTTGGCATGCTGACGTTAGCATTCAGCTCAAAGCACTGCTATGCCTAAGTACAGCCTCACAGAGGCGCTAACTTGACTGTAGACTCTTAGTCTTGTTTGCTTATAGATTGTACATTACAGTCCCTTTTCATGGAGGGAAATGACAACTTGTCTTTAAGAGGCTCTTGGCATACGTACTACATGATTGGAAAGTAGCATGTGTTTTTCTCTCTCTCTCTCTCCTTTTCTTTTCTTTTATTCACCTTCACTCATTCATGAACTCCCTCTCCATTTACCTTTAGTCTTTTTTAAAAAGTCTCTCTTTATTTCGTCTTAGCACTTACACACACGCACACAACAAATATCAAAGCTTAATGTATCTACTAGTATTATAATATTGTGTGCTCTGGTTGAAAGCCCTAGAAAGGTGCCTTGCATGATGATGTGCGGCTTTGCTGCTTTGACATGGTTTAGTATTCACAGGTGTAGGATACACCTCAGGTCTCTGGACCTGAGAAGGGATTTAGTGAGTGTTTCTGTCACTGACTGTGTCCATGTTACTGCTTAGGCTGTATACACAGGCAGAGGTGGGCCAACATGCTACATGTTGAGAAAATGAACATCTCACCTCAGCTGAGACACTTCTGGCTGCTCGTGCAGCTTCATCTGTAGGAGGCAGCTGAACAGCTGTATCTCAGTACAAGCTATTATAGTCTGACTCAGGTGGTAGAATGGCCCCTGGGTTCAGCAGCAAGCAGGGTGCTGTAGCTATTAAAGCAGTAAGCTGTGAATTAAATGCAGACAGACTCAACAACACATGCCGTAACATTGTGTGTCTGAGGCAGAGGACAGAGGCCATGTCTGTCCAGAGGCAGCTAACTCGGCTAGAGACATATATTTTGGCTTTGTGTTGTTTTTCTCAGATTTAGGCTTAGCTTGGATGTGCCCTCCAGGAGACAGAGCGGCAGACAAGGAAAAGAAAAGAAGAAGATGTCTACAATTAAAAAAAAAAATCTAGAAAATATTACAGCTTCTGTGAATAGCTTCAACTGCTGTTGCCATATGCATGAGGAAAAACTGGCACAATATACCGTCTACTCCATCTGGATGAATCATGTTGTGTTTCTCGATCCATGAGACGTGTAGCAGAGTAAAAAGATATTTTTAACACCGTGTAATGGCTAAATATTTCATACCTGCAACTCATCTTCTCTGCGAGCTAATCCTGACTGCTCAACTTTCCATGACAATGAGTGTGAGCTGCATTTGTCTTCTTGACTCCTTAAAATTTAACACTGAAGGAAATGGGAGTTCTTTCCAAAAATGTCAAATATACTTAGTTTCCAAACATGTACGTTCTTGAAATGATTGTCTAACAGAAGAGATGTACAGTCTGTTCTTAAATAGACTTAAAATAAATGAGTGCACGTCGCACGATCCGGAAATGCACACGATGTGCGACGCATATTAAGGTAAAGCCTTATTGTGTGTAAGACGGATTTAAAAAAAAGTTGTGTTGCAACACAAATACAACCTTGTGCGCTTGACAGCTGTTCAGCTGTTCTGGCCAGACCGCATTTTTTTTAGAGCAGGATGCCACTGTGCATGTAACTTAACTCTCACCATTTCTCTGAGACAGCAACAAATACAGCAGTGTCAGATGTTGAAAGAATTGTCTTTTCTTGACTTGTGGTTCATGTATTTCCTACTGGAACTAAGGCACTCACCATGAAGGTTAGTAGTTGCCCAGAGACAAGAGATCTCATTCTTTTGTGGTTCTTCAGATACTTGTACATGACTATTTCACTGTCATCTATTCAGCAAGTAAACAGTATCATTTCTTGTCCTCTGAAGATTTAAACCCGACACTGTTGTCATGTATCACTGCAGGATGTAGTGTACTTGTAGAATCTGTAATGAATGTCCATTTATTATCATTATGCAATTACTATGAATAATTACACTGTTGTGCTATTCAACCCATTAACTGGGCAATGGTGTGCTGTCAACCTGAAATATATTGCATCTATCAATAAAGAAATCAAAACAGTTTCTCTGACTTTGTTGCTGCTATCAGTTTGAGTTTATTAGACGTGTTGTCTTATGTTGTTTATTAGATTTTCTTATATTTGAGTAAAGTGGTTTAAAATATGTTTCCTTTATTGTACAGATTATTGCAGATCCATGATTGACAACTAAATGTTAACAGCAGTGGGGTGATGTGTAGTGAGTAACATGTCCAGTGAAGGCATAATATTGGATTTTGTGAGATGCATGAATCAGTTGTGAGCACCGGGGACCCAGAATGTTTTGCCAAACATAAAGGAAAAGTTTGACACTTTCGGAAATACGGTTATTCTCTTTCTGGCAAAGAGTTAGCTGACAATACCACTAAATATAAATATGAAGCTGCAGCCAGCAGTCCGTTAGCTTAGCACAAAGACAGAATATTTCTTGGTCAGGACCAACCAAGAAATAGTCCACTTAAAGAAACAAGATGCATTGTGTTAATGAGCGAGCTTTAGAGGTGCTGGTCCGTGGATTTTGTTACCTTTGGACAGAGTCAGGCTAGCTGTTTCCCCGTTTCCAGTCTTTGTGCTAAGATAAGCTGGTGGTAGCTTCATATTTAGCTGACTTTAGTGGTATTGATCTTCCCTTCTAACTCAAGAAAGCGTAATTCCCCGAAATGACAAACTTTTCCTTTAAATACACAGATTACGTGGCAATTAAAAAAAAAAACAAAGACTCTTGAGTGGCCCAGACATTGCAGAATAAAAGGAAGAAGTTTTTGATGGTTTAATGAAAACTTTAAAACGGTGTGGTAAGAGCCGAAGCAGACAGAGCGACAGAGACATTAAACCTCTCAGCCAGTCTCATTACTGGTCGCATACCTTTTGAACAACTGTGGCAATCAGAGAGGCATTTTGAAAATAGCTCACTGAAAGGAGAGGAGAGAGTTTCTCCAAGTAGGAAAATAATATATGAATGATGCAGTGTTTGTAGACGTGCATATAATAAGGCACAAAAAATCTGCTGCCAGAGGAAGATGGGGCAACATTTAAAGACGAATTATGGAGACATTGAAAGTGCAGACTTAATGTCATGGTTCCTGCGATACTGCCCGGTGATATTTTCCAGTGATCTACTGTACTTAACCTACACACTCTGTTGTGGGCTTTAATAAAATGTGTACAATAACTACAGAAATAAATAATAGAAACGGCAATTGTTTGTTATGCCATTTATATGATTGGATCAATGGAAAACTACATTTATAATTCTGCTGTATCACATCATCTCCCAGCTAAAAATGCATTTCAAGAATTAAAATGAAATGCCACTTTTGCCAGACAAAAAAAAGGAGGCCATGACGCACGGGAATATTGCCTGCTGGTGAGCCAGTGTTTTTCGATGAGAGAGAGAGAGAGAGAGAGAGAGAGGGAGGAAGAGACACAGAGAGAGCAAGAATGAGTGATACTTGAACTTTTAATTGTCGGTGTCTTTCACTGTGAGCTGCTCGTGTCCAGCGCATCCACGGGATGTCACACAAAGTAGCACAATGCCAACCGAGCAGTTTGATGTGTGCAGAAGTCTGTGTGGCCTGCAGGATCCTGGAGTTGTTTGCACATGTTTTAATCAAGGTAAACAAAGTGGATCACTACTTTTCAAATTGGAGGATGCAGATTTGTCTGCCCTGCTGTCTTCAGATGGCTGTAGGGATTTAATTACAGTAAATGAAGAAGAAGGCTTTCATATTTTCAGTATAAAGCACCTGTAGATGACAGATACTGATACTACCAATACATTTTTAGCTTCATGAAGAGTGTTATTCTGAAATCACATCTACTTGCTTGGGAGTGTTTAATTAAAACTGTTAAATATTTTATTATCATTATTATTATTATTATTAGCATTATTCCTGGAATAGTTTCCTCCGAAAGACTTTGCATGTGAAAATCATTACCAAATATCATTCCCTAATATAGACACAACACAGAAAATGGCTAGGTATGCTAATAGTTGAGCGTTGTACTTTGCCATTACCGTCTTTGGCTTGGCGTCCTCTACTGTACTCGGTCAACTGTAGTGGCCAAGTCGAAGCCAAGCAAAGAGTTGTTTCTTAATCTTCTCGGGCCTTATTGATTGTTTTCTTGATGAAATTCAATCTGTAGGAGTGGAGGGGTGGACAGGCTCTTACACAGTATTAAAATCCCAACAACTCAGAAACTGTTATGCATTAGTTAATTAACGATACATGGGATGAAAAGTGGTCAACTTCCTTCCTGTTAGGGGTGGGAGGATCGATACCTACAGTATCAATACTACCAATGCTACTGTAAGTCTTGTTTTGAGTATTTATACTCATGGCAATCGGACCGATACTAACAAATGGATCCGTCTCACATTAGAGCACATTCTAGACACATACACACTCTTTTTGATGCAATCACTCTTTCCCTCTCTGCTAAGTTGACTCAGATAATTCACACAAAACATATTTCAGATAATCCAATGGGTTTTTAAAAAGTTTATTTAGCTTAGGAAGTGGAAGAATGTTACAAAGGAACACTTAATCCTTCAGTTAGTTTAAAAAAAATGACATGGTTACATACATGGTTTTCACTGGATGGTGAAAAACTGTTCTGTGTTTTAACATGTATGTGCTTAATTAATTAACAGAACAGTAAAGAAAAAAAAGAAATACCTGATGTTTGGCAAATCATTTGGTGATAATGAAAATGTATTCAGAAGTAGCCTATTATATATAATAATGCATACACCTCATTAATCATGACACACGTCTCTCCCCTACATTACAGCTTCTAATAATAAAAAGTGAAATATCGATATACTTTGTATTGTATCAAAACCAGATTTTTGTGGTTTTTATCACCCAGCCGTACTTCCGGTGGGTAATTAGGATCATTAAGGGTTCAGCCTGTAAAAAAAGAATCAGGATCAGATTTATTGCCATGTAGGTTTTCACATACAAGGAATTTGCTTTGGTGAATTGGTGCATAAATAAGCAAAGGAGAGAAGAATAGAAATATATACCGATATATAAAATAAAGACAAAACTGAGTTTGCAAACAAAACAAGACAAAACAACGCGCACCAACACACCGAGGCAGCCATCTGCGGCGGAGACCTGTGGTGTGTGTTCTTTAAGACTGCAATGCGCAAAAGTTCAGTCATGAGTGAAGTCAGGGATGCTTGTTAACACTTGAGGACTGAAGTTTCTGTTAATGTTTCCTATCTTCAGAGTGTAGGTGTTTGTTTGGTGGATCAGCTGCTTGTCATTGTTGTTTTACATGACCGAAAGGGAGAGCAAAGGGAAGCAGAATGTAATAGTCGGCCAGTGGGAGGCTTATTGCTGCAGTGCACATCTGTTGAGTCAGAGTGGGAATTTGAGTAAGTAAATGGAATTGAATTTACAGTATCTTATCAGTTTGGATATAGAAAGATATTTTCCACTCATTTTAAAAGCAATTCTGAGCGTTCCTCGTGGTGCTTGCAATCTTCCCTGTGGGTACGCATAATTGTTTGAGAAAAAGTGTAAATATGTATTGTGTACACATGAGTGTTTTACCCATCCACAGCGGATGTTATGTTATTGTGTGCCCTCGCTTTAGCACTAAAGGTAACTGGCACAAACTGAACCATGAAATAGGAGGCTGATCAGGGGTGACAGTAATGGCCGCCCCACGAAAACACAAATGGAGAGAGCTGTCCGCAGAGAATATATTCAAGTCCATATTCAAATATTATAATGCGATTTCCTGTGGCTGTGACAGGCTGTCCAGCCTAATGCAACACTGTAAAAAAAAATCATAATTTTACAGAAAATAACTCTAAAGTTTTACACTAGTTTTCGGGGGGGGGGGGGTTATTGTATGCAAACGGTAAATCTGTAAATGAACAACCCAACTGTTTTTTTAGCTATTATTATTTAGCTATTATGCCAATAATGACAAAATTCTTTCTCAATTTACATACACATTTATGTAAAATTACAATAATTATCTGTAATTAAATGCAGTATGTAGCTCATATAAAAGTTTATACTAAGAATTTAACGTTTTTCTGTCCAATTTTAAGATAAATGTTATTAGTTTTATATTTCTGTACTTCTGTAATTCTTGATACAGATTTAACAAACTTTTTCCATTACATCAAACAATGTATAGTATTTTTTTTAAACAATACAAAGCTGCACTGCTCTCGGGGTTGAAACTTTCAGGCATAGACAATGCCTGAAACTGTGTCCTGAGACTGAAAGTGAAATGCACCATGGGAGAGAAAGAAAGAATGAGAAGTGCTAAATTATAACACAGAAACTCAAACATCCTAAATACTGAATCCATTCTTTAACTACATTGCTATGTTGCCAAAAAGTCATATATTTCTCATGTGCCTTCTTCAAATTCAGCATGAAGATAATCCTTTAACCCAAAGTTTGGATTTTGTCAAGAAAAAGGTCCATTGATCAGCTTTCTGGACAACATGATTGTTGCTGCACAGTACAGTGTATCTTCAAATTCAGTGTAACGGGGTTATTTCCTTATCCCTTTGCAATTGCTAAGCCTTTTGATAAACCACAGGCAGGCAAGGCTCAGCTGGATATTCCATGTAATCATCGCTACCCAGATTTTAACCTCCCTTCAGGAAAACAGCTCGCACTGAAAAACTCCTTAGAATGATTTTAGGAAGCTGTCTCAAGTCTTTACACGCAGTAAATCAGTTTCTGTTATTTATAGGGGAATACGTTCGCCCTAAAATTCCAAAAACAAAATAAGGAAAGGGCAGTGGCTGTAAACAAAACACAGATTCTTTACATCATTGCATTGCATACTCTGACCTATCGCAGAAGACAACTTTATTTTTGTCTCTGTTGAAATGCTGCGAGAGGGGTAAGAGATGGAAATGAGTGATAGAACTCAGGAGATTATTGAAGGACAGGAGTGAAAGAAGAGCAGAGAGGAAGGTGGAACAGAGGGGATATCTGTGCTTATAGACTCCAGCTGAAAGGATGATACCCTGATGGAGAGATAAGAGAAAGAGGGGATAAGGGGGAAAGAGGACATTGGAAATGGAGAGGGCGATGGGAGAGTGAAAGAGAGGCTGAAAATGGATACCGCGTTGGTTGTCTCGAGAAGGGGAGGATAGCAGCTCCTGCAGATTCAGTGATGAAGAGATAGTGATTGAGGGAAAGCGTATGAATGCAGGGTGGATAGAGGAAGTATGGATATCTATTCCTGTTGATGCTCTGTCAAAGACTGACTCCAGTGTTGTGTATTATGATCCTAGCCGACTGAGAGATATCATCAACCAGGCATGAACTCAGGACAAAGCAAGAGAGGTGGGAGACTGGTGAAGTAAAGTGAGATGCCTCGGAGTCTCTCTGTGTCACAAACTATTAGTTAAAGAAATGGAAGTGAAACAAATGAAGTGGCCCACAGAGTGAAAACTACTTGTGTATGCAAAACTTGCTCCTAATAAGCAGACACGCGGTTTTTGGATAAACATAAACAAGGCGACTGGGGGAATGACACAAATAAGGACTCGCAGCATTTTCATGGCTGAATTATCATGATTTTTTTATGCATGGAGTAATGTGTCCCTTTGGTTCCAGGATTAAGTATGACACACACAGCTGGGACCAGACTGAAGATGTTGCTGGGAGCATGTTCCGCTTGTCTAGCAGGGTTCGTCTGTGTCTGGCCCTCAGCCAACCCTCACGGCCCCCACATGCTGAGCTGCATGCCGCAATGTCACATCACACAAACATTTCCCCAAAGCTGAGTTCACATCAGACAGACGCTCTCCTAAAGCTATATCCATCCACCTCAACCCACAGCCCACGCCATGTCACCCACTATGTACACAGCTGCCTCACGAAGAATCCCTCAGACAAACAGAATTCTGAAAATCCCCCATCCAACGTGGCGTCAAGTACGACAGAGGCATCCTGGACCTGATTGAGCTGAGCCGGACCAGCCGAGTTCTGCTGAGCTGCTTGGATCAGGAGCCACTTGCAGCTGGCACTGCCTGGCTCCCTCTGGGCCTTTTCATAGACTCGGCCAAGGCGAAACAATGGGCCAAAGCCGGGAGAAATCACACCACAGGGCCCTGTGCCAGACAGACCAAAAGAGAGACAGAGAAAGAAAGCGAGAACGAGAGCAACGTGGGATGATAAGTGCGCACCAGCCATTGGTATATCTCTGCCTGAATCCTTTTATAGAGGTTACATTAGAGACATATTAAAGGACATGATTGAAGGGACAAGTGGAAGCTGCTCCACCTTGAGGTTTGCTGTCAAGGCTTTGTGGCGCTCTGTCAAGAGCCTCTGGCATGAGCCTGAAGGGAAGGCAGAGGGAGCGCCGCAGAAAGAGAGGCAAAAGAGAAAATAGGTGGCTGGGGACAGGCTCATGGAAGGAGCTGAATGGGTGTTTGTATTCCTGAATGTGGAGAATTGACTGCATGTCATCAACATGACCGAGCAGTTATTGCATCATTTCTCTGAGTGTGATTCCAGGCTTGGGAAAGGGAATAAGCTCTTTGATCTCTGCCTAATGTGAGGGAACGTGGGAGTCAGAATGTCTTTCTGTTCTCTCTCCTTTGTTTATCTTACCTTCAGCAGAAACACCATGACCCTCACTCAAACAAACAACAGCCATCCTTCCATGTGGGGGTGTATTTATTACCAGTGTTTCATGCATTCATGTTTGAATGTGCATGTGTGTATAGACATTTAAGCAAACTGAAATCATATTTATTTCACTGTTGCATTGTAATATGGAATGGCTTTTTGTTTTCTTATTTTGTTTTGGTTTAGTGGTCAGAAATGTTCTCACTGTGTGCCAGAAAAAAGAGCTTTTGGAGTGAATCTGCAGAGCTGCAGCTCACTCCACCCTCTATGAGTCAGTTTGTTTGCTTTCAGCATAAAACATTGCATCGGGAACAGTAGACTGGTGTTTATTCATTAGTTTCTTCTGTTTTCTTCGTAATTAATAAAGATATCTGATTGTGAAAAAGACATTGTGAATTAAGAGACAACATGCCTAAACCCATTCCCTGGTCTCCTTAGGGCTTTAGGCTATTGTCACAATCAAGTAGTGAAATTGCTTGTCAAAAAGCACTTACTGAAGTTTAGAGGTTACATCAAAGACACATATGAAGGTGCGAGGTTGGTTATTTTTAACAGTTGCTTACAAGAATTCTACATTGACATTTTTATGGCTCTTCCACAGCCGTGTGGACCAAACCAGTTTTTTATTTATCCATTCCTCTGACACAAAATGCATGTACTGTATAAAATACAAATTAAGTTAAGTGATTCTTTCAGAACTCAAACTCAAGCGCTGTACTTCCATGAAAAAATGTCACCGTTAAGTCAGCAATAATAATGTTATTGAGCTGAAGACGAGGAAATTCAACCTTCAGTGAAGCACTAGACTCACTGCATTGCAGATGTGTAACACCAAACTACTATCTGAATCTGTTTATGTCACAAAAATATCTGTCTTGGTATCTGCGTTCGGATTTATACAGAAAGTTGTTAGAAATCGCGTAGATTACTTCGTTTTTTACTATTTATACTTCTCATATGTATATGTAAAGTTACCAACAAAATATGCTTATATGTCATATGAATATAAATACAATATACCTAAATTAATTAAACAATAAAACATGATTTGTATTTGAACCCTCCTTTCAAAAACAGAATAGTCCAAACTGAGTCAAAATAAAAGCTGTGTAAAAGGGTCCGGGAGGAAATTAATACTTAAAATTGAATGGGTGGTAGCAGTGGGAAAATGCAAGTCATAATTGCATTGGGCCATATTGCATGATTTGTCTCTCTTCCTTTGTGTCTGTAATGGGAGAAGGCCCATGTGAATATTTAGTTAATTTGAAGTTTTGTGAAAAATCTGAGATAGCTATTGATGAAAATCTTAAAAGATGTTTTGGGCCATTTTGCACGCAACTTTGAAACTGTCCCTAACTTTAGCTCGTCTGCTTTCAAGTGCCAGGCTTCAATATCTGATCATGAGTTAAAAAGAACACCTGTGGAACATCTGTCAGGCTTTATCCTGCACTGTACAACTAATCTGGTGAAAACTGAGGAAAAGTTATTGCGAATGAACCTCGCCGAATGTCTGAATATTGAACGTAAAAGTATCTGCACCTCTGTGTTTTTAGCCAACAGCCTATTTGTTCACATTTTGGCAAATCTGTATCATGCGAAGTCGTGCTGCTATGGCTACTACTGCAGCAGTTCCTATTTGCACAATCACCTGAACTTAATGTGATACTGAAGAAAAAGTCTAAACATAATGATGATGAGGCAAGATCTGAAGTTATAAGGATATAAGGTGTTTGTTGGTGTAAGGATGTTTACCTGAGACCACTGTAAAGAGTGAATTCTTTGTTTACATCTCTACTGCATGAAGCCCAAAGAGTTTAACTTCAATGACATATTATTATTATTATTATTATTATTATTTCTCATGATGTGATGACAAATTTGCCCCCTCACTAGAGTACAATGTTGTCTTTTTATTTTACTGTAGTTAAATCTGCCTCACTGTCACTTAATTAGGCGTGTTGATTAAGGCTCTAATTTGTAGTGGTGGAAAGGCGGAGTAGACGGAGTGGTGTGTGTGTGTGTGTGTGTATTGTACATACTATCAGTCAGTCATTGCAGAGGATTACGGTGTCTTCGGAGAACATTTCTGTTTTACATTACTTCATTAGGCTCCCGTTGATAACCTTTCATTTCACATTATTAGTTTTCATTTAATCCCGGCCCATGTCTAAGCTGCTGTCTGCAGTGTACGGCATGATGGCAAAAGCCTGTAGAGAGACAACTCCTCTACAAGTGTAGGGCTGCGTAATTAAGCAATAAGCCACAAGAGGCCACGCTTTACAGTGATTTTTGAACAGCTGCTCCAAGATGTGTTGTTAAGCACGACTTGTTAGCTGTACTAAAACTCAGTTTACAACCTTTATTGATTCACTGCCTTCAGAAAATGGTACATAATGGTCATAAGTTTCTACAAATAATAGATTTAAATCAATTAATAACAATACAAATGTATTCAATTCTTATTTTTTAACGTTTTAACCCTTTGGTACCATTTATTTGGCTTTTTTTTTTTTTAAAGTAAAAGCCATTCATTGTATTTGCATTCCTTCTATATAGTTTCCATTGCCTACCTACACATGAGGGATTCAGAGAAAACGATGCAGCATGTAATCTAGCGTTACTGTTTGTAACTGTTAACTCGGCCGTATCGGAGCTACTGCTAATGCAAACCCAACATTTCCTACTGCTGCTAGCGCATTAAAAGCATTCACCTGGCAAAACACAAGGTGCCTTGTGTCGAACGCAATGTTTTTGTCAGTGTGGTTAGCGCTGACTGTGATTGTTAATAAAAAATGCATCTACGAAACAAGACACGGTCATTTTTGTCATTTTTTGGCAGCTGATCAGTATTAAATATTGCAAGGAGTAATGGAACAACAAGTACCAGCCACAGTTGGATGAAAGGTTGTAGGCGATAGGCGGCATATGGTGGAAAAAGGCCAATCATTCAAGTGTTTGCTGTAGTATTTATCTGCACTTGCTGTTACTACCAGTAGCCACAGGTGTCGCCAAATCAACCAGGACTTAAATCTTAAGAATTATAGCTTCTTTACTTTTAGCCAAAAAATATAATTAGGTTGTGACATTTTTCTTTGTTCCAATGTATTTTATGTAAATCTTATACAGTGAGAGTTGTGCATTTCTACCAACAAGCTTTACTCACAAACACAGTCTTCTGTTTATACAAAGAAAGAACAAAACAGGCCTGGCTGTAATGGGCAAATGGGCTGCTACTCCAACACGTGACGCCCCGTGCGCCTGTTTCAGCTGTTGTGCTGTGCTTACGCTGCTGCTTCTCCTGTAGCTCACTGCAAACACAACTGCACCACTGCTGCTCATATATGCCATTTAATCAGCGCCACCTCCACCCCAGAATCTACCCATAGGCTCTTATACTGGTTTTCTTTGAGTTATTGTCACTCCCCATTCCCCCTCAGTGCATTCTTAATTGTATGCTGCGGGGAGTGTGGAGGTCAGAGGTCGGCGGTCATAACTCTGCATTCATATATTAATAAATCTATTCAAGTTGGCTGACTGAAGGTCAGGTTTCTGCCGTACTAGACATTAGACATCACATATGTTGGTTGAAAGCTGTAATTTCCTAGATACCCAATAAAGCCGTCCTATTATACATAAATGGTCCAAGCCTGTCATCTTTTGTGCATAGTCTGGCATAATTGAAATACCAGGCTTTTAAATTCCCCATCAGCTGTCTCAGAAAAGCAATCTTCTCACGCCTAGCTCATTATTACAGACAATATACAGATATTACCAAATGACCTGTTTGACATTAAGTCAAAGTTCTGCTGCAGAAAGTAGCTGATTCGATTGTCATAGAAAGTATCTGTTTTCAGATGCAGTATTTAATTGCATTGTTTTCCTGTTCTACCTTAAATTATAGCCCCTTCAATTGTTGAATAAAAAAAAAAAAGAGTGCCCACGCTCTCCCTTAAAAAAATAACAGGCTGATGTGTTCCTTCTCTCAGTTAATGCCTCCACTGGAAAGTATTTACTGTCACTTCTGTATAAATTAATTTCAACCGGATAAAAGCATACAGTACAGTTTAAACTGTCCAAACAAAATCCCTGAAATGTACTTGGTTTGAGTAGCATTCTCTCCTCCTTCTCCTCCTGGCAAAATGGCAAGATCTGCTGACTGCTGATAATCTTATCAGATTCAAATTTCACTCATCATTCTGTCCCTTCAAACTTCATCTCTTTGACTGATCATTCCTGCGATATAATGAAAGCTAATCTAAGCAATCAACCATCTCGTCTGCAGGGCTGAAGATCCGCGAGGTGATGATCAACGTGTCACGTCAGCAGGTGGAGGACTTTCACGGCCCGGAGGATTACTGGTGTCTGTGTGTTGCCTGGAGTCACCTGGGAACCTCCAAGAGCCGCAAGGCAACTGTCCGGATCGCCTGTAAGCAAGTCCATGTCACTTTGATACCAGACTGACCTTGTTGTCCCTGAAAAGGTTATTCTTCAAACCGGTGCCATGATTTTATACAAGGCATGATTTTATTCATGATCGCGTATGTGTGAGGGGAGAAGGTCACGCATGCATTTTTTGGTGCTCCTTCATGCTGTTGTAGTTGTTCTTTAATGCAGGCTGTTTATTCTTTTCCCCAGACCTGAGGAAGAACTTTGAGCAGGACCCCCAAGGCACTGAGGTGCCTATGAATGGCATGATTGTGTTGCACTGTCGTCCCCCAGAGGGAGTGCCTGTGGCTGAGGTGAGGGCTTCTTGCACTTCAAACAAGTAACATTTTCTCCTGTGTTGCCTGGGGAGGAGCAGTCATCTGTCTGCTTTACTTACACTGTAACTCTGTTTTCATGATACAGTGCTTTGTTACTCTCCAGCCACAGACACATATGCACTTTTCTCCTCATTTTAGTATAAGCCAGAGCTGCAGTTTATGAGCTGAAGATGCCATTTCTTTAGTTTCACTGGCTCATTCCAATCAAGTTAGAGTGATCATTCATATAGCCTACTGAGAGTAATATCTATCCATGTGCATCGCTGTGTTTCTTTGTTTGCTATGTTCTCTGGTAAAAGGATGTACGGCTATGACTTATTTAGAAGTCGTGTATTCATTGCACTCTCGCTATCATTTCCTCGCTCCCTCCTCGGAGTGTTTGTGTGTGTGTGTCTGAAAGAGAGAGCCTGTCATTGCCATTTTAATTTTTACTATGAATTTAAAATGAGGCTCTTGCGGACAGTGCTGTTGAGTGGTGTGTGTGTGTGTGTGTGTTGTGCTGCACTCTGATGTTGTGTGCTTTCATGTGAAGGCTCAGTAGGCAAAAATGTCAATATCAAAGCCTGTGTGCCCGAGCATCTGAAGCTTTGCATTTACTTAAAGACATGGTCCATGATCCATACATAAACAAAATGACAGCCGTAGCAGCAAATTTCAAAGCACAGGACTGGAACCCTGCTATATACTCCCTCGTAACATGATTGACATGTCTTCACATACACTGACTAATAATATTAATATTTTATGATGCAAATAAGTAAACCTTTGTTTATATAAGTGATGTTTGTACAGCAGTAAAACACATAGAAACACAAAGTGTTGATTTCCATTTTTGTTGATTTAATCCATAAGTCTTTTTAATTACATTCAGCACAATCAGAATGATTGGGACAGTGAATCTTTTTCCATAAGTTTGGCTCTTTTCCACCACATTGGATCTGCTATGAAACAATGATGAGGTTAAGGAGTTGACTTTTGCCTTTAAAGCCCCTGTAAACTTTGCTTCAGATCTTAAGTATTGCTCTATAACATTAATTATTCATGGAAAATAAGCATAAAAAAGGTATTTATTAGGCGTCTACCCCACAAAAAATCAGCTTACCATCGAGACTGTGTGTTAAAGCCCCTTAAACAAGCAAGACGTGAACAAACCCGAAGACATCTGCAGTGCAGACCAGACCTGGCAGGTCATTACTGCTAACGTCTGTAGACTTCAGACAGTGTTTGATTGCTAGAGATTTAGATTATTGTTATTATATGATCCCATGTTAACTTGTCTATTGGTTTTCACCTAAAACTGGAAGACTATTATGAAAAGGGCTACAATTCAACACTGTTCGTCTTAAATTCAAGGTGAAAGTTGGCGCTTGTGTGTGAATATGTACCTGAAATGTATATAGCTCAGATATTCTCTCCAGCTGGCTGCATTGTAGGTTCTGTATTGTTGTATACATTGATCACAAAAAAAATGTAAATTGGGGCTTTAAGACTCCTTAAAGATGACAATGGACTCCTTCCACAGCACACATATTGCACGTAAAACGGTGTTTGTGCATTTTGTGTGTGTGTGTGTGGGGGGAGGTGATGAATGATTGATCTCACACAAATGGAGCATTGGTGTACCACGAGTCTCCCCCATGCATTGTGGTCATCAAATAGGCAACTCCTCATGCATTCATTAATGCGACTCTGGCTAACAAAGAGAATGGTAATAGTAAATAATGCAGGGACAAACCCAACTCCCTCTAGTGTGACTTGCACTGAGAAAAAAATAATCTCACACTCAGAGTTGGGGATGTGGCTGTACTTTTCTCTTTTCATGACTTTAGGCATTGCCGAGAGGTTAAAGCCTTTTTTTGTAACCAGCGCTGTGAAATTTGGCTCAGAGAGAAGCTGTAGCTCAGCTACAGTTTGAGTTTAAGGAATTGAGGTCATGATGCAGTGTGATTTGTTGAACTGTATTTGTATTCTGAGGCATGTTTATTTTGGTCATGACATTTATTTGAATTTTTCATGCTTCTGCAATGTGCAACGGATCCTGATGGAAATTAATACTTAGTAGCAAGTTAATTTTTGGAGCTGACAATAAATGCTCAATTGACAGGATGCAAATGAAATGAGCTCCAACTTTGCATGCTGTTTTAAGACATAAACACTGTACAGCCGACTTTACAGCTTGAAATCCCCTTATGTCGCTGCTCTCTTCATGTTCTCAGAGGCAACACTAACAGTGAGAGGGGGAAGAACTTTATCCGCATCACGCTGTAACTAAGCCACCCGGGAGTTTGCTGTGCTGCTGTGTAGGATGTTAATGAAAGTCAGAGAATGCCATATTATCTGTCCCAGCAGTGATAGAGGCAATAATCTGTGCACACTGTAAGTCCGACCACAGAGAATGTATCATAGTAAAACAACTTAAGTCCCCTTCAGTTTATTGGTGACAAGAGTCAAGCCAAATCTTTTCACTTGGCTCCACTTTTTATAGACAGGGAACAGTTTAGAATACAGATTCTATTCACTGTAATGTTGAAGTTATTATTATTGGCTGTAAATAGAGCATAATAGTCACATAATCATTTAAAGCCAAACTGAAATTGAAATTCCTTTTTGTTAACATATGCTCAGTGTTTGTTTCAACTTGTGTACTTATTTGGTCAAAATTGCAAGTACCAAAAAGAAGATATTTAAATTGTACTTATTTATATGGAGTCACAGCACCCACTACATTAGTGTTCTGATTGACGATGTCCATGCTGGTAATTTGATTGGTGCAATAGACTGTCTGTGTGGGAGGGCACTAAAAATAGTTTGTAATATCACTTCAATCCCTATGGCCACACAGGCAGACGTTGTTAGTCCCATCTGTGATTTGAGTACCCCCATACATTACATCATGACAGCGTATATTACTCCGTGTTAGAACATAAGGAGCACTGAGGTCGCAGGATTATCCATTGCTGTAGGTTTTGAGTGGTCTTTGGCCATCACAACAACTGGAACCATTGAAAGAATAATGTGGGATGAAGACAACACTGAGTGTGTGGAAGCTGCCAGTGACTGTGCAAAGTTATCAAGCTAGGCTACTTTCAGCATGGAAGCTAGTATCAGTATATAGCTGATAGCTAACACTGGCAAAATGGAGAAAAAAACATCTGATATCAAGGTTCATAGGATATACGATTATGACGTGCATCAGTCAGCAGAGCACTACAGAAGTTGACAGTTTGTCTCCCAGCAACGCCCACACACAGGTGTCCAAAAACATTTTTATTCTCTATTGAAAAATGTTAAATATGCTTAATAGCTATAGCATTGTATACTGTAGTTTATAGCTCCTTACACAAAAAGTGAGGCAAATTCAAACTTCAGTTTGACTTGAAAACAATAAAGTCTGTATTGAAATCAAAATCACCAGAGGATAAAGATATAATAATGACTGCATAATGAATGTAGCTCTAAGAAAACAATTAGGACACCATCAGAACCGAACCACCATTTTCAAAATTGCTTCTTTTTTTTTTTAAAACAAGACCTTGTAGCCTCACAAAGCGACACTACACATCTCAAGCTCAGTTGTCACTATATTATTATAGTGATAGTAGATATGATTTAGAATATCTATCTACTAATGACTGATTAAGAGCAGCAGCTGAAAGCCCAACCAATCAGTATAAACCTCATAAAAACACATTTAAAATAGGTGTTGTAAATATAAAGTGAGGCATGATTCTGGAAGAACACAGCCTATTTTCACTTATTTTGTCACATCCAGGAGAGTGATTATTTTATTCAGCATGTAGGAAGATTTTAGGAAAAAACTGTCAAACATCTATTGTGCAGCCTACTTAAAGTGACATCCAAGCAAATAGCTATTGAGTCTTGCCGGCTCTAAACGACTGAAGTGAAAATTGAGGCTGGCTTTGTAAGGTTAAAAGTTTAGCAGTGGAGAGAACAAAAAAAAGGTATCCAATAACTTTAGGGAAAAAAAAAACTGTTTTACAATCATTATCCTCACATTAACTGCCCAAGTATTCTTTACCAAGTGTAATTAATCATCAAGCCTCTCATCCAAAGTCATTTGAAGTACTTAAAATGTAATTATTCAGTGATGAACATTTCCAGAGATGGTGTGGAGATAAACCAAGGACAAAACAAGGGTTCAGCCACCCCCGCCTCTAGAATATGCTGCTGTCAGATTTGGAGGGCTCATTTGTTTAATGTGATTTCATGAAAGTCATTGTTGCATTGAGAAAAGGCCATACATGACTGAGGGGAGGCGGAGAGGGTGCAGGCATGAGGGAAGTGAAAGGAGGAAGGTGCTTGTTAATGAAACTCAACCTTAATTGAATCAGATGGAACAAAACCTACTGCAATGCTTTGTAATTGTCCTCATGTCGCTTTCACTTCCCATTTAAATGATTGTGAATGTAGGTCATTACATTTGCTTTTGGAATAATTGAGTGTTTAGGCCTGATGCAGGGAGGAATTGGAATGACTGGAACAGGACATACTTTTTTTGTAAGTCAGGTTCAAAATGATACCTTTCTGCACATAAACACAGAGTGCTCCAGGCCTGCTGGCTCTCTCCTCTCGACCTATTCAAACAGCTTGAAGCTATCAGAAAAATTAGACTCTGCTGCATGGTTCACGGACCCCCTCTGACCATTTGATGCTGCTTTCAATATATCACAAGTTCATTTAATTTGCGCTGTCTCTTTCCTCTGACCGCAAAATGAACTGTTACTAAACAAGACAAAAGTTATAGTGAAAACTTTGAGAGGGACACAGTGTGGATCAGTTTTCAGTTTAAATTAGCTGCTGTTTAATGGTCAACATGGTAATCTTGACACCACATAACCTCACCACCAACAGACCGCCGTAAGGCCTGGTCGGTGGGTTAGGTGTGGTGTAGTTCAACACTGGTTGCTGCTATCTAAGTGGAACAAATTTGCCAATTAAGCAAATCCGTTTCCTTTCCTCCCCAGGCACTAGCTTATCAGGCTCATTTGAGTCTGTCCTGTCCCTGCCTTCTCATCAGCATGTGCATCTCTCTATCGCTTTCCCCCGAAGGGGAGACTCTAGGACCAACACCGAATGCAAATTACACCCTGGGTTTATACACTTCCTGCAGCGAACACTAGAAAAGAGTAAAGGAGGGGCAGAGTGAGAGAGTTAAATCAAAGCAAAAAACATGAGACAGAAAAACCAAGCAAATTACAAGACAATTATTTTAATTTACTTTAGAATTCCCTGAGATATAGGACCCGAAAAACAAACACTTAGCACCAAAGAGAATTCACAGAGAGACTAGAGCAACACTTCTGTGGTCAGCCAACAACTTTACAAATCAGACTCAAACGTCTTCATAGTTTCCTGATGAGGGGGCAGGGTTTGTATGAGCTTTCCATTTCTTTAAACAAATGTTTACAACAAACGTTATTTTCCCAGTAATTAATTTGAAAATAATATTTTTGCCATAAACTTGAGTGTGGGAAATGTGATATCACTAAGGCAGTCCAAAAAAAAAACATATGGTGTGGCAGCAGCCAAAGCCCTTCATCCTTCTATGAATACACACAAACGGTGCGTTTGGAAGAGCAGGCACACATGCAGGGATTCATTTTTTATCACACATACTTTTGAAAATGTCTGTGAGTGACACACACAGGCTAATTAAACAGATTACAATTAACATAAATATAAAACCAATAAAGAGAGATGACGACCAACAACTGTACAACACAGAGCCAATACTGGGAACAGGGACCAAGTGTCACAAACACGTAGCATCCTTAACAATTCAACAGTATTGCAGAGAGGGTGAGTGAATGATCCTCTGTGAAGGGCAGATCAATACCACAGTAATCGATACGTCAACACTCAAACACAGCTCACTTGTTATCGATACCAACTAAAAAGGATTGATTAGAAAGTTGTTTTAAAGCGTGGTTGCAAGGTTGTGGCAGACATAAAATGCCCTTAAATAGTACATGTTTGTGCCACTGAACAGACTCTGGTGACACAAGAATCCCAGACGTCCAGACCACAGCCGTCCTCCTAAATGTCTGTTTCTGTAAACATTGCAGTTACTGATTTAAGTAGATCTGTGAAACGGCCTATTTTTTATTATTTCTTATTACACTGATTAAGAAATCTTTCCCAGAGAACATGGACTCGGGAGATGATTAAGAAGTTTGAATAATAATTAGCCCTGAGCTTGTCGCCTAGTATCATATTGGCTTATACTGTATCAGATGGCGCCGATGGGGATTGTTAATATAGTATCAGGGCTTGAGCTAAGGTTTACAGTGAGATACAAAACAGCAACAGAGGAGGCAGGCTTGTCACAAAGGCCACTTTAGAGGAGGTACTAGCAGACAGAGCACCTCAACCACCTACTTACCCACCTATCTATACAGATAGACCTACTGTTTCTACTGTACCTCCATTAACTCAGTTAAGCCGGTTCTTGTTGTCAAGTATAATGAATCACTTAAGACACTAATGAGTAAAAACAATGCTGTGCCCAGAGCTGGTTGAATGGTCAAGTGTGCCACCTCTGGAGTCCTGCCTCCTTACTGGCAAGGATCAAATCCCACCTGGACTCCACCTGTCGAGTAACTCTCTTTTCATCCCCTCTTTCCCACAGTCCGTGTTACAGTAATAAAAAGTTATAAAAATTTGATCACTCGCTCTCCTTATGAAAAGATACAAGCGGTATCATTTCAATGACCCTGATTTTAAGACTTTGGAAATCTTATGGCATTTCACAGATGCTGTATCTTTGATAGTGTTTCTTTGCTGTAATTTATCATTTATGTCACATTACCTGCAGGGGGTGGACAACCCTACACCTGCAATATCCTATAATGCAGTTCCATTAATCTGCAATAAAACTTCTGTAATGAAGTTCATAAAGTTCAGTTTTTGTTGTCAGATAACTTTTGATTCAACTCGAGGGTAATAAGGTAAAGCATTAATTGTACTGTCTTGTATTCTCTTTTATCGTAAGGTGTCCCTGTTACTTTCACCACCTTTAGCTAGAACACATACACAATGACTTCACACTGTCTTTGCGGTACATTGTAAATGAGAGATAAAACACTTTTCTGCATTGCTTTAATAACTAATTAATGAAACATTGCTGCAAAATAGTTTTTAGTTGCACATTTATTTAGCTGATTACTTTTACTTGTGATATAAATTAGATTTGACATTGAAAAAGAATGCGTTTAATGTAATACAGTGTGGCACGTCTCTGAATTCTTTGCTTTAGGCAATGCATTTAGTTTTACTCTGTATTTCCTGAGGTGACATATTATCCACTAACTGTTGAGATATATTTAATTTAAAACATAATGGTTAAATCTTTTTACCTGTCAAGTTCAATTTTGGCTCTACTCTATAAATATGCATCCCACCTGAATACGTGTCCGGAGAGAACAAAGGGTTGGGGGTTAATTTTCAATTCAGTGAATTCCCACACATTATATTTCCCCATCACACTTGTTTATAGTCACCTGCTACCTGGGTTTTCTTTCCTAAAAATAATGGAAGCGTATTGTCAAGTAATTTGATATATAAGTTAATGCGCTGAGTAGAGGTACAGCAGCAATTTGGGTTTGAATTGATATACAGTGTTTGTAGTTGACCCAACAACACTGGACTTGTATGATTATAGAAGTTCTTCTTATCTAATAGTTGATGACCAATAGCTTCATCGCCATTTCGTCAATGTGACCTTTTCTCACATCATAACAACGCATGCAGTTAAGTAAAAATAGCCTGTATTTTCTTGGGAGTGAAGATATTAAAGTAAAGCAATAAAAGACTGGAGCTGCAGTGTGAATCTTCCTCTAAATGTAATTTGTTGCTTGTATGACACCAGATAACTTGTCAGTTCAAAAAGTCAGCTGTTGGTTCATTATCAGCACGGCTTCTAAAAGGCTTCGTCTGGCACAATGTCAGCCAATTCTCGGTATCACATTTTCCTTGTCTGCTTTTTTCCCCTGCCATGTACAAACTCTGCTGTCACTTCAGATCCTGCCACTCCTACCTGCCCTGCAGCAACCCCCGTGTTCCCGCCATTCCCCATCACCACCATAAGTAGCATACATACTAGCCCACTTGCATTCTGCCTTAGCGGTCCAGTCATTTTCTCTGCCTGCCTGAGTTTTGCCTGTTATGACCCCCTGCCTGCCTTTTGGACACCTGCTTGCTACCCTGATCTGCTATTGGATAAGTTTACCTCACCTCCCCTGCCTGCCTGGTTTTGACCTTGAGTAAACTTGAACTGTTTTATTTTACTGGCCTGGTCTCAGGGTTGTGCTTTTGGGTTCAACCCTGTCCTTACTGAGCCTTTACAATCATCTCTCTGTGACATTAGAGGTGCCTTTGAGAGAAAATCTCTTTGAATACTGCAGACAACACGCAGGCTTTGTGACCCTGGTAAAAACAACAGAGCTCACCTCTGTCATCTTCTCCTGAAAGAGGCTGCAGTATTTGCAGAGAAGGTGGTAAAGCACAAACCTCCTACTTGTCAGGGTTAATTCCCTACTTCCCAGATACTAGATAGGGCCGCAGTCGTTCACAGAACTTTGTACAATCAGAGGAAGAACAACTGTCTGCCAGACTTTACTCTATATTTATAAGACTCTAGTACAAGACCTCTCTAGAAAAAGATAGATAGATAGATAATCCTTTAAAATGCATAAAAGCAAAATAATAATCAGTATTATGAAACCACAAGATAATTTTGTATGATTAAAATAGAAATTTGCACTATTTTTCCACTATGGAAGGTTGAAACTGACTGCTTCCCTAATTGAGTAGACTGATGGTAGCAGCTGTGGAGAATGTAATACAGCATGGGACGGCACCACTGGGGTTGATTAGACATTGAAGGAGTGAAATAGTGAAAGGCAAAAATATAAAGACAAGGATTGACAGAATGACCGATGAAGCCCACCCAGTGTGGTTGGTTGGTTTGTCTTAAAAGCTGTGGAGCCAAATGATGAAAAAAGTTAAATTACAGGCACATGATTAAAGACTTCTTGGGCCATCAAAAGGAGAGAAAAAACGTTTGTGACAACATGACTCGTGATTTATTGATTTTCCTGCTCAGTTTTTTCATCCAGGGTGCTTCGAAAGAGCAAAGCAATCTCTGAGTTTGTTGGCTGGTGTTATATTCCCTTGGCAAATGGACACTCTCCACAAACACACGCACACACACGCAAACACACTAGAGTACAACCCCATGCACAAACACAAGGAGCTCCCAGTGGGGCGGAGTTTTTAATCCTCAAATACACTGCCATAAATCAAACCCCACTCCCTCATGCCCCAGCTCGTCTCCCTCAATGAACAGCTCAAGCCAGTGGCACATTAATAGCAATTTACAGGGCCAGTCAAGCGAGGAGAGGAGCATCAACAGAGCGTCCTTTGTTTTGTAGTTCCTTATTACTTTTACTCACTACACGGCTACTGAATTGGTAACGATAGAAGATGTGACCTACCTACTGCATTTTTTTTCCTCCCCCATTAAAGGTTTTTTTGGGGTGAGTTTTTCCTCATCTGAATTGAGGGTTTAAGGATAGAGGGTGTTGTATGCTGTACAGATTGACAGTGAAGCTTCAGTTTGTGGTTTGTGATACTGGGCTTTATAGATAAAATTGACTAACACTGACACTTGCATTACAACTGTGTATGATTCTAGCTTAATTTAACATTACTGAATCATAACATAACGTAAAATATACAACTGTTAAACAAACGTCTTTCTAAATACTCTCTTATTTATCTGTCTATCTAGAGAGGTCTTATGTTGTAGTCTTATAAGTAATGAGTTAAAATTAATGGATAAGCACTTTCTATCGTTAGCTAAAAGTAATGAACAACATTAAACACTTTGAATAGTTAGCTAAAAGTAATGGATAAACAGTTGAAATAGTTAGCTAGCTCATGCTGACGGTTAATGGTTGAAATAGTCAGCTAAAAGCAATGGATAAATGGTTGTAGGCTATGTTGGTTATGAAAAGTATTGTAACAATATCCACTTTTATATAATTAATAGTGTTAAATAACATCCACTTTAGATCCATTCATTCCATTTATGAAAATACTTTGAGTGGTGCAGATGAAGGCGTACTTGAGCTCATTTAATAGGGCTGTGGAGGTACATCCGACAAAAAAGGTTGGGAACCACTGATGTAAACAACCACTTTATGTCACAATACAAAATTGAACAGAAATACAAATAGTGTCCTTAGCAAGTTCACACATTCACCCAACATACAAATGGAAAGAAAAATATATTCTAAAGTGTATATATATGACACCACAGAAAAGTCACTTACAGTATGTGGTTTATTCTTGCACTGATCAGATCATTTAATCTGTCACATCTTTAAATGTGTTTAGGTCTATATGAAAGCCTTTAGTCTGTTCAGTTGCTCATGTACTCTGCTGTTTCCAGGTGGAATGGCTGAAAAATGAAGAGCCTCTCAGCTCTGAAGGTGTCATTGATACAAGAGGCGACAATAATCTCATCATCTCTGAAGCCCGTCTCTCTGATTCCGGAAACTATACCTGCGTCGCCAGCAACATTGTGGCCAAGAGACGCAGTGCAACAGCCACTGTTGTAGTCTATGGTAAGATATCAGATTCCAGATATACTTGTGTCTAAGGTTAGATTCTGTCTTAGCCAAAAAGGCATGGCGGTAGAATTCTTTAGGCTTGCAGCACAGGTGATCAAAACAAAGTCAACCAGCTTTCTTGTCTGCATCAAAATGTAAATTTTCACTACAGAAGTAGGCTGTCAAATTGGCACCATAAGCAAATTCCCCAAAGTCATTAATACAAAAAGCACTGCTCAACCACAGCGTGTGGTCTCTTTTCACACAAGAGTCTAATGAGCAGGTAATGGGCAAGTGATCCCTCATGTGTAAAAACAAGGAGACACGGACACAATATTTACAAGAACTCAATTATTAATGGTGGAACGGCAGTGACGTGGGCTGTCACAACTCGCCGGCTTTTATCTGCCAGCACTAAACACCTTGTGTGGAACGTTTTGTATAGCTGCAGGACAGCAGACACTGTTTTCAGCATTTTTACAGCCCCATAGAGAGCAGGCAGAGACAAAGGAGAATAGGTGAAATTAGAATATCATACTAGCACCACCTCCTTTCACACAAGAGGAACATATTATTAATTGGAGTATTTCAGTGCTCATTTTGCTGACCTTTCATCCTGTTACTTTTATTTTTTCAGGGAGGATATTTAGCGGCTGTAGGAATTCATCTAATTCTTTCTGACACCCCGTTCGTTGAGGCCCATCAATCGTTAATTTCCTTAATGCTAATGAAGTCTCTGACAGGCTTACTACTCCCGATACTCTCAGACAGATGTAGAATAGTGGAACATAGTATTTCTTCCTGTGCTATGACAGCTAATGAGCTGATTAATCAATTATCCAGCATTCTTTTAGGCAACAAATCAGTTTTACAGTTTTCATTCTTGTGCTATCTGTCCATCCCTTTCCCCTCATCCTTCGGCACGTACAGTGAATGGAGGCTGGTCGTCGTGGACAGACTGGTCTCCCTGTAATGTACGCTGTGGCCGCGGTGTGCAGAAACGTTCTCGCACTTGCACGAATCCAGCTCCTCTCAATGGGGGGGGCTTCTGTGAGGGCATGTCGGTCCAGAAGAGCACCTGCAACACACTGTGTCCAGGTAAGCACAAGGACATAGTCTCCATGCTGTTAGTGTTTGTGCATATGGTTAAAAGAGTTTTTGAAACTGTCCTCCCACGTCAGACGTTCCAGTTAATAGTTCTGTTGACTTCAGGGGTGCATTCAAGGAAGCTCTGAGATTTGAGATTTAGGTGCTTGAACGCATTGCATTCATGAGCTCTATTGTGAAATTGGTTATTTCTTGCATTAAAGGAATAGTGTGACATTTTGGGAAAAATGCTCTTTTGCTTTCTTGCTGAGAGTAAGATGAAAAGATTAATATCACTCCTATATCTGCCCGTTAAATATGAAGCCATAGCCAGCAGGCTGTTAGCTTAGGCTGATTTTTTTTAACTTTTGGACAGAGCCAGGCCAGCTGTTTCCCCCTGCTTCCAGTCTTCATGCTAAGCTAAGTTAACCATGTGCAGCCCAAGCTTCATATTTAACCGACTAACTCTTGGCAAGAAAGCAAGTAAGTGTATTTCCCAAAACTATTCCTTTAAAAAGACGGCTGTTTGGCAGCCAACTCTATGTCAGCACATCCTTGAATGCATCAATGTGGAGAGGTTTCTCTCTGCTCACAAATGCATTACCACACAATAATAAAGTAAATGTGACAAAGAGTGAAAATGGTCTCTGTGATTGATTACTCACGAGAGTTTAAAGTCTCTGTAAATTGATTTTAATACCTGAAATTAACAGAGAACTGTGTCAGCTTTAAAGGTAGGAAATCTAAAGTCTAAAAGCTTGAGGTACACTTTGTAGTCGGCTCCTTTCAACCAGTTACATTTCACCATTAATGCACTGCACGTCTCCATTGCTGATAGTGACAGTGGTTTGTATCTGAAATCTAATGCAGTGGACCTTAAAAAAACAGCAAATGAGGAGAAAATTAATGGGAAATGGAGAGAGGGGTGAAAAAAAGAAGGGGATAAAGAGAACATGAGAGAGAGGAACAAACAGCAGAACCTTAGGCTTTGAGAGGAAGAGCAGAGCAGCAGTTCCAGTTATCAAAACTTCCGTGCATCTGCTCTACCCAAGTGTTTTTTTTATAGACAAGCCCAAATTTATGATTTCAACCCCAGCACCAGTATAAAGGAAAATGCTCATCAGGTTTAAGACGAAAAAGTTATCAGGGGAAGGCAGTGCACTCCTCCTAACATTATCTCCTCTTTGCCAACTGCCTCCTTCTGAAGGATTCTTTCTCCCGCATCTGAGTTTGAACATAAACAGGGTGCATTTGCGTTTAGATTAGCAGGAAAAGAGGAACTTTTGGAGCATTTGGGGGTGCAGACTTGATGAAGTGTGGCATAAGCAGAGTGTCTTTGTGCTCCAAGTCAGCAAGACGGCGCAACATTTTCTGGCACTCTTGAGGTGGAAAATGTTTTTGTAAAGATAGTAGTGCAGCTCTGCTTACCTTGAAATTGTTTCAAGGTAAGTTCCAGAGAACTATTAAATGAATCAACTTAGGCTTGATGTTTGAATCTTTTACAAGAAAAGTGAACATCTTTGTCATGTCAGTTTTAAAAAAAAATGCCTCTTTTCACCTCTTTTTCTGTGTCTTCTTTATTCTTTTGTACTGAAGAAGGCATGACAATGTACTCCAACCATGCATTATGCACATCAAATCTGTGTATGTGCATCCTTCTGTTCTGAAACATTTGTATTTGTGTCTGATTCCCTCAGTGGATGGCAGCTGGGGAGAGTGGAGCGAGTGGTCGGTGTGTAGTTCAGACTGTGAGAGGCAGCGCAGCAGAGAGTGTACAGCTCCGGAGCCCAAACATGGAGGACGGCTGTGTGACGGGGTGGCGCTGGCCACAGACAACTGCACTGGCGGCCTCTGCACACAGAGTGGGTAACATCACCATCTCTCTCCATTGGTTCACAATGAGAAAAAGACAGTTTAGCATTATTACTGTCAGACCCATTGTGTTCAGGGACTGTGTCATTATAGATTTACTGTTCAGAATTTTTGGCAGTGCGGGCTCAGATCATGATCGTCATTATAGTCATGCTCATTACCAGCACCCTCATCCATCTTCATTATTCATCTGCACTCCACATACATAACACACAGTGTGCACAGGCGTTGATGCATACACACGTGGTAATTAAATAAACTAACGCTTGTAGTATTCAAAAAGGTTAAGGAGAAACTCTCAAATTCTGATGTTTCTCTGTCTTTGCAGATCGAAAGTTGCTACATGATGCTAAGCCGCAGGGTGAGTTTCTCCTCAGCTTCCATTACTTACTATTATGTTATTTTAAAGATATCGCTGCCTACGACCATGGCCTGGAAGAATACTTATTGGAGAAAGGTGTACAATTATTTTGTTTGTACAGTAACCAGACAATACATTGATTGGCTGGCGGGTGTTGTGTTCAGATAGCCTCACTGCTCTTATTTAGTGTCATCATCACCGTTATAAATTACTTATACTTGGGTTGCTTGTTTCAGCTGTTGCTAGGCTACATTTGTACTATTTGTTGGACATGTAAAGTAATATAAAGTCCATGTTTGACCTGTGAGGATAGTGCCAAAACAATGGGGTTTTTTTGAGAATCAGCATGGTGAACTGGCAGTAAGTGAGAGAAATATGTCTGACTGGTGAATCAGTGTAGCAAATCAGTAACTTTACCCTAAAAGAGGGTATTGCCCCAAAATAGGAAACAATGCTCATATTTTGATGGTTGGAAAGTAGCTGTAGTATAAGAGGGATACATCACTCTCACAGGTATGGTTATGAAAACTAACACATTCTGAATTCTCCTATACTTCAAATGGAGGCGAGAGGTACTTCAGATACAGATGTTCTCACAGACAGGTAGCATACAATATGAATGAATAATAAGTGGAAAATACAAGTACATTTTCATTGCATTGCATGTGTTTTAGCAGCCTGGTTGGGATTTTCTGTGTGATCGAATAGACATTTCTGACTGGTGGTTGTTCTCTAACCGCAGCTGAAATTGCGTAGGCAGGAGATTGTGATGGTTGGTGAGTGTTTTCTCCACCCTTGGCATCCATTTTCACTCTTGTACATGTGTTGGATCATGTGACTTGTTAATGAGCTTTAACAGTGCTGCTAGAATAAACATTGTGGAGATAAACTGTATTGTGTAGGTACAATAGTGTCACTAATAGTTATGGATAATGATCAATTCTATCAGCTGAATCAAATGTTCCGAACTTTACCGCTATTACCTCAGTTTTACTTCTGTGCCAATATACTGTGCCATTATTTTTGAATACATCAGGTAAAGCAGAAAGGTTTACCACTGTACTTCCATTGCTTCATGCATAATTTCTGTCTTGGGTAATGGGCCATTTATGTGTTGATTACTGCTGCGTGTATGTTTGCACAGTGAAAAAACGAATACGATACTGTACCTACTAAACACAGTTATGTATTTTTTGTTTGTCAGGAAAAAGAATGCAGCCAGGCTGCCAAAACTTCCTAAGCCCTCAATTAACCTGCTACTGTAGCTGTTAATGCCGCTTTGCATATTTTGTCAATTTCTCCTCATTTGAGCTTCAGGCTGCTTAGAGGATTTCTCAGCATGTCCTGTTTCAGCACAGATCTCATTATCTTTCAAGAACAAGCTAGCAGCCCCTTTATTTCCCACTCATTCTTTTTCTTGGACTCTGCAGTACTGGTGGGACCAGATAGAGCATAATCATTGCCGATGAGCTAATTTAATGAATTGGTTTTGTCACATTATCCCAGTGGAACGCAGACTGCCTCCAACACCAGAGCCAAGCAGTGTTTGAAATGACAGTCAGGTGCTGGGTTGATTATAATCGCCTTCCTTCCGAGGTTCCTCATTAGTAGCTTTAACACTCCAGGATGGAACAATGAAGCTGTGCATCAGGAGGCAGGGCAGACGAGGAACAGAAAACAAAAAAGGCGCTAAAGTAGTTTGAAACCAAGGTAGACTTGCCTCCTATGAAAGACTTTCACAACTTTAACTCAGCTGATGTTCCTCGGCAACACAGATTTCCAGTTTATTCTGGGAGAAAATGTCTCCTAGCTTCCTAATTAAGCGCGGTAGACTTAGAAACCAAAAGCAAAACAGTCGCTCAGAAATATGCTTCTCTCTCTTGCTCACGCTTCCTTTCCAAGGTGTGGAGAACAGGAGTGATGTGGCCTTGTATTCAGGCCTTGCTGCGGGGGTGGTGACAGTCGTGCTTCTGATCATCGCTGTCACTCTTTACCGAAAGAGCCAGAGCGAGTATGGTGTTGATGTCATCGACTCCTCCGCCCTCACTGGTGGCTTCCAGTCCTTCAGCTTCAAGACCTCTCATCAAGGTGAGCCAATGACTGTGTGTCTTACACTCAAAATTGTGCCCAAAAATGCTACATCCCTCTGTGAACGCAGGCTTCCCACCACATACTGTATCCAAACCGGGAAGTAACAAAAGAGGTTGTGAATGTTACTTGATGATACGTCTAGTGGTTGAACTGTCAGAGGGCAGATACATTCTGTGTTCAGATCTTCAGGAAAAGAATCAAGAAAAGTATTTTTTAGATAATGATTCGATATGTAATGGAAGCTTTGGTTCTAAACTCAGATACACACCATTATGTGCAGAAGATCTTACTAGTGTGGTTAATATGCTAGATTCTGGCGCCATGTTGGATGATTTAATTAATTAGGATGTGCACGCTGTTTGACTCGTGCATAATTACACTCAGCACACCCCATAAATTAAAGAGTAGAGCAGCAGGAAAACACACCTTTCCTGCTGCTGTATGATAGCTGTAGGTGTTTTGTGTGTTCAACTAAAAGAGAAGGGCCTCGCACAGTATGTAATGGAAGTTGTGGCTGATAACTTTGGTTAAGATCTCCTGTACTTTAACCCAGTATAGACTCTGCCTTCATCCTATTTTAATTTGTGTTTTGATATGCATTTAAACGTGTACTAGATTTGAAAAAAAAAAGTTTTAAAACTATATTAGAAATCTAAGAGGCAAAACGCAACATACATGAATAAGGGGTTTACGTGATTTTGACACCAAAGATACAAAAAGTGTTCTATGCACTTGACTTTGCAATAAGAGGTTGTTAAAGAGCAGTTATAAGCAAGTACTAAATTGCTCTCCGCCGCCTAATTTGCATAAATATAACCTCAGCTGCGCCACTACACCCTCCTTGGCACAAGCACAAGGAAAACGGTCATGCGCCCAATGAAAATGACATTTGGGTTGCATTTGTCGTGAAAATACAGCATTAAGTAGCTTTGCTGAAATTATAAGTTTTTTTTTTTATTTATTTTTTATATTGTGTATGTTATTAGTGTATCTGGTGAGCGTAGTCAGAAATGAGGATTTGATAGATTTCATTTTTATAAAATAACAATTGCAATAATACTGTTTTAATTATTTTGATGATTCAAAAGACCCTAAAAATCTGTATAAAGTCTAATTAAGTCTGCCGTTTTGCCTCGTAATGCGGTGAGATGACACATTAAAGTCATTGTATGTCATTTAAACTACAGAACATGCAAGCAAGTTTTGTATTTATGCCTATTGATATACACATGAATTATGCATACATTTATTTGTATTATGATATAACTACATCAATTATTAAAACGCTTTAGGGGTCAAAATGACTGTATTTAATTTTTCAGTTTGTTTACTTGAGCCTTCTGGAGATTCTTGCTGTGCGTGTTGTAGTGCACTAAATGTCCAATTACATACAGTATAACGCTTAATCTATAAAGCACACCATGCATTTATTGCTTTACTGCAAACATCAGTATGCCCCAAGCAATAAACGTTCACTGAAAACTTATGGTAACAAGCACATTTTGTGTGTTATCTATTATTACTTAGAGCTTCTTTAGTACCATAACTTAAACAACCAAATGTCAATTAATTATTCATGATTCCAAAATTAAAAATGTAATTTATTAGTGTTTTCATGTTGGTTTTTTTTACCCGACTCCCGAATGGAGCATTTGTGGACTCGTGTCTACAAACGCAGAAACATCAGAGCTCAGAAGCGTGGTGTGTTTTGCCCCACAAATTGAGGCATATTTTTACAAGGCTGGCATTATGGGTCGCCACAGCAACAGCTCTCAGCAGGGCATAATAAAGTTCATTTTGATAACACAGCAGGAGACAGGGAAAGCTTTAATCTTGGTCCCTGTTCCCCTTAATAGGGGGGCTAAAACCGCCAAACCTCCATAAAATCCAACATGTCCTCCCCTCCTTATATATGTTGCAGCCTGCTACAGTAGTTACACAGTAATCATTTAATTTTCTTTTTTTTGCAATCACATCCTTGATCATGAGTCACCCTGACAACAGCTCACCTTATTCCTAATTTCTTTGCTCATTAAGAGAAACCACGCTGTTTACTTAGCCGTGTCTTCCGTTATCTTTTCATGCTTGCTGAAACAGCTGTCAATGAGTCATTAACCACAAAATAATTTTCCCTTGCAACTAACAGATTTATCTTATCCATAATAACTTTCTCTGTTCTGTGTTTCTTGATCGATCCACAAGGTGCTGTGAGTCTGTGTTTTAATTCCAGTACAACATACATACAAATGGCTACAGAAACCCCCTGAAGATGGAAATGTAACTGTAAAGAAAAATATAAATACTCACATAATAAATACATCTGTAGTATAATTCAATGGCAATATTTCAGGTCACTTATTTTATTGTCACAAAAATGGTTTTTCAACCACTATGACATCAAATTAAAGCATATTACTACACCCCAGCCGCTGTTGCTATTTGTCACTTTTAATTGAGACATCGGTACGGTAAGGTGTATGCCAGTCCTGTTTCCATGGTGATGATATTATAACAATAGCCACAGGTGGATAAAATCTAATTGTCATGACATACAGTGGGGCAAAAAAGTATTTAGTCAGCCACCAATTGTGCAAGTTCTCCCACTTAAAAAGATGA
>LKNJ01004139.1:0-35265 GCA_002120245.1 Maccullochella peelii | reverse complement strand
CCCCCCCCGCACTCCATTGCTGTCGTTGAGGGAGGCGTCTCCGTGGCGATGGCACAGTCATGCATTGTGTGTGGCTCACCACACTGCCACAGAGGCCCCTGAATGAGCCCTGAGGAATTCTAGCCTTCCCGCTTATTCCCTTCCCTTGCTGCACTCTCCCACGACTAATCCCCACCCCTTCTCATTTACACATGCTCACACCCTCCTCCCTTGTCTCTCTAGTTCTTCTCTCCCCCCACCCAATCCAACCAATCATCTCCCCACTCTAGGCCTGTTGTATTTTCTCACCATTGTCTTTGTCTCTCTTTTGGGTCAGGGTTTGTAATAATACTTTATTTGGTTGACCTGGGGTTTACTGATATACGAGTGTTGTTCTAGCTGTGTAATGGGATTAGAGGCTTTGGATAGATATCGAAGACACTGTAAAGCCTTACTGTTGGAGTTGGCTACCGGCCCCCATGCGACTGTGACGGTCATCGCACCAAACTCCCTGCTGACACCCAACATAATGTGCCAGTGCTGCAGGGGGTGAACATGCTAGACCTTCGCTGAGCCTGACTGGGACAATGGCAGGCAGACAACCGAGACAAAAGCCTGACGAAATCCCTCTCTTTCCCAACACTGTGAGCTGGACTTAGTAGAGGATGCTCCTCAGAGGCCTATGAATGTGTTCAGTTTCAGTCCCTGAAGAATAGGCTGTTGCTACTGAATTAGGAATAGTATGGAACGTTGACATTTTCCAGCATACAGTGTTTTTTGGACATGAAGATTGGGTCCAAGTTTATACTATGTATACTGTATGAAGTGAAACATTTTGTAATGCTGCGTTTAAGCTCCCTATAATTAAAATTTAGCCCATGCTTTCGCCCTGGGCGCAGTGTGTGAACATTACATTAGGCATTTCCTGTTTCTGTTACATGTGGAGAAGCCTTCTCCCCAACCCTGCAGAGGACCTCCTCAGACAGGAAGTAGTGGCCACTACTATCTCAGGGTCAGTCCTTATGAAGTACGTCACCCACCCACTAAGAACATAGAAGCCAGACAGATTCATGTTTTTTATAGTTGGCCATTACATGAAAGATTGTTTTATGTGTGTTTGATTTCTTTGTGGATAATGGAGAGGAAATTTGATTATTGTGGTTTTATGTGTGAGGTCCACTGTGTTCTTTGGTCGTCCAATTATAAGAAAAGCCTTGATGTTTCATGTGTGAGCTGTTCCTGCCGTAGCAAACTGGTGCTAAACAGTTAGCTGCTGAGGTGAGAATGATTTTGTAGCATTTGCATCACCACCTCCTGCTTGACAGGACCAGAGTGAGAAAACATACACTGTTTGAAAGAGTACAAACAGTGGCTTCTCATGTTTACAGCTGTCACCTATCAACCCCCCTATCCATTCCATATAACCATACACACTCACACTTGCTTGTAACAACTAAACCGCGGTGGTTTGGGGTGAATCCCATCCATCAGAGCTTCTTGTCTTCACACGTGTGTGTGTGTGTGTGTGTGTGTGTGTGTGTGTGTTAAGGCAATAAACTTTCTTGATTGGTCTCAGTGAATCGGGGGCCTTGGAGCGTTCCCAACAACAGTGGTTGTGGCAGGCTGTCCTGGTGCTGTGCCAGGTGGCCGAGACCCAGTTGTTTACAGGCCCTGCCTGATGGCAAATCTGTGGGACCGTTTGAAGATGAGAGCCTGTTTACATTCAAACCGCTGAGGTGGTGTGACTCACTCTATAGACGGGGGGGGCTTGTAGCTGGGAGGAATAAAGGTAGTTTGCCATTGGCTTGAGGATCTCAGGGGAATTGTTTCAGCATTGTTCCAGAGAGATGTGGGGAGGAGAGGGGGGGCTCACCCCGCCTCTTTCTCTCCTCCCTCTGCATCCTCTTACTGCCGTTACAGCCCAACTCTCAACTGACTCGTAGAACTCTTGGGAAAGGGAAGCCTTTGAACACTTGCCCTGGCTCTACACTGATCTGTGTTTATGTTTAGATTTACAAGGACAGAAGGTGATCAGCTTTGAACTAATTACCCCAATGAATGTTAAGTTGGTTGGAGGGAGGGAAGGTAAGTCTCCTTTTCCTGCCTTCATATATTTACCTCTTTGACCTTTTGAGCGAGGAAGTCTATTGAGCTCGTATATTCAGTACTGCGTCACATGTGTTTTATTCAGGCCAGCAGCCAACTGTGTCCACGTGCAATAATGCCCGCTTTAGACACACACATTGGTTTAAGAGGGCAAGTTGAGGAATGAAAAGTCCCGATTGCTGGGGAAGATTATGAGGCGACAGCGAGTGGAAGGCAGCAGACCAGAGCAGCGTGACCAGATTGATGGCAGATTGTTTTACATTGCTGGGATTAGTAGTGGGCCATTGGTTTGAAGTTAGCCCAGCCGCTCAACCAAAAGGAGAAGAATTAACCTTTGGACCCGAGTGAAGGTCTTCTCAGCTGTGAACTACTGCAATCTTGACTTCTCTCAAATCGGCCTCTTTTCATGTGGCCTGCTGGTTTACTGTCCAAATGTTCATTCAGCAATTCAGATGGCAGACTTTTATGCCTTGCGTCTTATATATAGATAGAACCAACACTAGCTACTTCACAGACATACAACTACCAGCAATTAGTCCCACATGAGAAACTGTGGATGGGTTTCAGTGATATGTGTTGTGCTCAGTCGCTAACTATATTTAGGCACTTGGTTTGCACAACACACTGGAGTTATTGTCTCATGGATTTGACAAGGCTATTATGACTGCCAGGCTAAAAATGGAGTAAAGTCTTTGGAGGTCAGCAAAATGTTTGGAGAAGAATTTGTGGATTGCTGCTGATTTTCCCAGCCCTGTCAGCTTTGAATTTTATTTTAGAATAGATGAAATATAGCGAATGGCTTCATGCCTGTGAATGACTGTATATGATGATGGTGTTTTTATGGTACTGTCTGTTGACTTTTGGGTGTTTATTTAGACTGTATATATACTTGGTTGCTTTGACAGATGTCAAGTCTCATTCTAAATGTTTTCTCTCTTTCAGGGATGCTTCTCAAAGATGGCAGCCTACACCTGGCTCTAAGGCAGCCATGTTGGTGAAGGTGAACAGCATGAGCCGTAGCCAGCCCGACCCAGCCTTGCAGCAGCAGCACCTCCAGCATAGTGCACACAGCAAAGCCAACACCTTCACCCTGCACCCCCCTAGCAACAAGGCCCAAGGAGGACACTTAAACCCTAGCCAGGGATATAAAACTGCCCCGTCTGGCAAAATGGCAGCCGACACACGTCAGGCTCATCACCTGAGAAAAGCCAGTAATGGCAGCTTCTGTTTGGTGACATCAGACAGTAGCCACCCCAGTCCGCTCCTTCACAGGTCACAGACCAGCACACCACGCCCAGTCTCTCCCCAGTATGGTTGCACTGCCCCAATCTATGACGAGCCAGTTTC
This sequence comes from Maccullochella peelii, assembly GCA_002120245.1. Lineage (NCBI taxonomy): Eukaryota > Metazoa > Chordata > Actinopteri > Centrarchiformes > Percichthyidae > Maccullochella > Maccullochella peelii. The sequence continues at coordinate 31,833 of LKNJ01004139.1, read as the reverse complement.
AGACTGTCCCATTTATGATGAACCCCCAACAGACATGGAGGTAGAGGGGGCGCACCTGTACAACGGACAACCTCTGTCTCGCCTGACACCTACCCATAGCCTCCAAAAGCCCAGACACCTCCAGCACCCTGGTTCATCTCACCCAGGGTCCAGACACAAGAGGAATCCTTCTGCCTCTGACTACAGCCCAGCTGGTCTGGAGTGCATCAAGCACATGGTCAATGTGGACCCCAAACAGGGGCTCCTATCTGGCTCTCCTGTACCCACACGTTCTCCTTCCCCTACCTCGAGGCAGGACCCTGTCTTGACCCAGCCTCAGCCACATCCACAGCCCCAGGCCCACTCTTTGCCCCAGGCTCGAGGCCAGTTGAGAGACAGAGAGCCAGGGACTCCAGGCCCAAGTACACTGGAAAAGAAACAAAGCTGGCGGGTCCTTGAGGCCACTGTCCAGCGCGCCATGGAGGCACGACACAGCAGGCAGAGTAGCCAGGCTTCCCAGGACTTCCCCTCCTCAACCCCCCAGGCCTTAGCTAATTATCAAGACTCTGGTTACTCCACCGGCCCCTCCCCAAGTCTGAGAAGGAAGAGCAGGAGGAGGGTGGGCGCCGGTGGCGGTGCAGGAGGCAGGCCGGGGTCGGTAGGCAGCAGTGGGGAGCTTTGCGCTCTCAACGAGAAGCTGATGGCCGAGATGAGGGAGGTGGTGAGTCGCTCCAACACCATGAGGGAGGTTAGAGCGGGGCTGGACCCGGAGATGGGGGAGAGGGTTGTAATACCTCGGACGCGCTCCCCTGCGGACTCACTCAGGTGGTATGGAGGAGGGGGAGTGGGGTCAGCAGGCAGGTGCGCATCACGAGAGGACCTCACCCCCCGGTCACTGAGTAGGGCAGGCAGCCATGCGCTGACCCCTCTGGAGATACCAGGGAGGCAGAAAAGGACCTATGAAAAGGTGGACACCTTGGAGATGAGTGTGAATAGCCAGGCCAGCCTATCCTCACCAGAGACCCCAGGACCGCCTTCCCAGGTAACTCCTATAACATAACCCCTATTATGTTTGTGTATTGCTGTGTGTGTGTGTGTGTGTGTGTGTGTGTGTTATTAATAACAAAATAGAGATTGTAAGAGAATACATCTTAGCTGATCCACTATTATGATACTTTCCTGTCTGATTAAGAGCTCGACTGTGTCTGTGTTATTGTGTGGTCTGTTTACCTCAGCAGGTTTTCTTGGATTCAGCTGTGTTTGGTCTGGAAGTGCTTTGATTACTGATGTCTCTCCAGATTCACTATCAGATTAGAGAAGAATTCAGTCTCACTGTCACATGAGGCCAAGTCATGCCTGAATAAAGCATCTGCGTATTATGGGCATTTTTAGCTGCTGCTTTTGTTTTGTGTAGTGTGTCTAGTCCTCAGAGAGCTTGAAGTGGAAGAATGGACATTTTTTAAAAACCCTAGACAACACAACATTTGGTTATATTTTGACTTTGCTGAGCACTAAAATACAAAAAGACATGTGGAGGAACCATAGTGATGGCTTATCTTGACACACATGATCAGTGAAAGAACTATTTGACTTCTCAAAACAGTTATACAATATAAGTAGCGGCACGTGGAGCCAATTCCAAATCCCCTCTTGCAAGAGAATCACACCCCATACCTCTATACATTATAGCGCTGTTTTCAGTAGCAGGCCCACTGCACCTCTGCAGCTATAGTAAGGAATGTTTGATTCAACAGGGAGCTCTGGGATGACAACAGTAAGGCCAATCTGTCTCTTTGAAAAGAACACAGAGCATTTTGTGAGTAATGCCTCTTAAATTCCAATCTTGAGTGCCTAAATGTCCCCAGGACATTAGGCAGTGGGCAGGCTGGGCACCACTGACTTTAATGGCCACATTCCCAGCATTACCTGTCATCCTCTTACCACCTTCCATCTGCCCTGCACTGCAGGTACTGTATACTCATATGCCAGCTCTGTGCTCGGGCATCTGGGGCCATGCCAGGCCAGAGAGATTCAGGACATGGCTTCCCTCGGTCAGGAAGGAGGGCCACTGCGGCTCCATATGGCCCAGGCTTGGCAGAAAGATGAGGAGGAGGAAAAGGAGGAGGAAGTGGAGGCAGGCTGGTACCAAGGCTTATTGGTACCACTGTAGCTTTAGCATGTTAGACAACAGCCAAGGAGCAGTGAGCAGGCCCCCTAAGTCTGTCCTGGAATTTTCTTCAGACCTGCTGTTCTATCACTCACACACACTCATAGATTATGGCTTGCTATGTATGAGCAGCTCTACATTTTCTAAATTTGAACATTCTGTTCTTGCCGAAAGACCTTTGAACTAACTTGTTCAAAGGGTGCACTGAAAATCTGACCATTCCCACAAAGACATGAATAATTCATGTTTTTACAAGTTGAGAATATTTCTCACTGTTTCACTGTCTTAATCTGTAGTATGACTAAATTACCGTCCTGAGCTGGTGCATCTGCAAGCTATCTTTAAAACAGTGTAATTTAGTGAAAGTAGAAGTATATGTCCCATTCCCTAGTTAAACATGTGCTTTGTTGTATTTGATCTTCCAGAGTTGACCTTTCATCCATTTAAAAAAAAACATCAACTCTGTACGACCGTATAGACTCTCTGCCAAAGCCCAACCTCAGATCTGCTCCATTTGATTGAGAAACCAAAATGTGAAGTCCAGCTTGTCTGGCACTCGTCAACTCCATATTACATCAGGGTCTCATTGAAAAGACATGTCAATGCGTTTTATGTTCCATTAGTAACTTTTAGCTTTGATTCTGGCTCAGGTTTCGTGTTGTTCCTGGCTGTTTGCAGAGCATATCTGGGTTACTGGCTTTCTCTATTAAGGGAGGTGAGGTGCTCCTCTTCGCAGTCATAAACTCCACCGCAGGGATCACATGGAGGTCTTGTGTAGAGCATAGCTTTGGTTTTGCAAAGTAGGTGAGCCTGGCGAAGGAAGGGGCAGGGGTAAGGGCTGTTATGCCACTATCTGGCCACCTGCTTCTCATGCCAGGGTTCATGAGGATTTGGGGAGATTTCTGTCCCAGTGCAATTCTTTTCTGGCATTAGGAAATTAATGTGCCGATCCTGCAACAATTCACCCTCGAGCCCCAGCACTGCATGGTAGGCAGAAGGCAGCCCAGCTGTTAGTGTGACACAGTGAAGATTCTGCAGCTGCACACACAAAGTTTGTACTTCTGCTGCACTCTTGCCTCACCCCTTTTGTCTCCTCTTCTTCTACCCTCCCTCCTCCTCCTCCTCCTCTGTATTGTTCTTCTACTCTATCTCATGTACACCTCTTGTCCCCCTGCAGGCAGGCACCCTAGAGCTGCAGGCTCAGTTGGAGAGTAGGAAGAAAGGCATGGTGGATGGGCGGACCGCTTCCCTAGGCCCCCACCGCCCTGCCAACCATGACAACAGAGAAGGAGGAGATGGGGCAGGAGGAAGAGCACGAGGATCCACCTACCAGCTCTCCTACGCCACCCTGCGGCAACCCCCACCTCCAGACATGGGCATGGAGGACTGGGCCAGCAAGCACCTCAACATGCACACTCAAGGCCTGTTCCGCCGCCGTGTCTCCATCGCCAACATGCTGTCGTGGAACCGCGGATCCATCAAAAAGCCCATGCTAGTCACCAGCAACCGCGCCGTCAGGAAGGAGGCCTGTGAGATGTTCAAGCTGGTGCAGGCCTACATGGGAGACAGGCCTTCCCGTCTTGACCGCCGTCACTGCGCCCTGCTCATCGTCACCAAGTGCTGGGACATGCCGGGCCTGCGGGACGAGCTGTACGTGCAGCTGGTGAGGCAGACCACGGGCAATGCCAGCCCCAGAAGTTTGGCGGCAGGCTGGGAGCTGATGGCTGTCAGCTTGGCGTTCTTTGCCCCGTCACCCAAGTTCCGCTGCTACCTGGAGGGCTACATCCAGAGACACACGGAGCCCACCAGCGACAAGAAATGTGAGTCTCAGACTGAGAAACAGGGTGGGTCACCTTTCTTTCTTCTGCACCTCCCTATGTTGTCTGATCATCAGCATTGTTTTTGTAGGCCAGAGATGTATCCCTTTTTTAAATTCAGCATTTTCTTCTTTCCCTTTCTATTTTCCTATGAGATTTAGATTTAATTTAGTCAATATGATCATGATAGAAAGCACAGTTTTTGATGATCCCCCAATAATCTGCTTGTCGGCCTGTGCCATCAGAAGTTTGACCTTTGCTATCTTCTGTTTCATAGTAACTCAGTTCATATTGGAACAGCAGGAACTAAAGCTGAAGAAGAATTCAAAGTCCAGAAAGAAGCGGAAACAGAATACAGATGAGGAAGAAGGTAAATCTATTGTGCATTTTCTTCCTCTTCAGTCCAAAGTATCACTTTAAGAACATAGGATCCTCAGTATTTCCCATTTGTACAAGCTTATCTGTTTGACAGAGCACAAAGTAGGTTGGGGAGGAAGTCCAAAAGATGTTTTTCTGCTTTCTTCTAAAACTGTCTAGAGTCTCTAAGCAGTGCAAGCCATTACAAATCTAATATATTGCTCCCTGTAGAGTGACCACTCTTGAGTGGGATGGAAAATTCAGCGCTGTGCAGTTTGTCAGATGAGTACATGCTGATGTACTTGCAGAAACAATGAATGGGTTTCACAGAATGTTGAGCTTTAAAAAAAAATATGGAGGATGAGAATTTCAGAACGTTCTGCATGTGCACAATGGACCGCACTGTGAGCGGTCTCTCTTGTCACTTGCATGTCAAACTGCCATTTAAAGGGATACCTACTCATCAGCACGTGCCCTCATTAGAGCAGCCCACACTGCCAGCTCCGATGATGATGTCACCTGAGAGGAACCCAATCATCTCACAGCAGACACCACAGCAGTGGCCTCACGCATTGTGCTTCAGTGACTCAGACTCCGTGCTTTATGCTGGAAAAACTCCAACTGACTTAAGAGGTCAAAGAGAGAGCCTACTGAGCATTTCTGACTAAAGGTCTTTTAGAGAGAGGGATCTTGATGAAAGCCAACAAGGGGAAAAAAAAGCCTCACTTGTAGAAAAACCGCATAATGAGAGCTGCTGTTTGCTTGATGGAGGAGCTGGAACACGTAGATTGCGTCTGACCAGAGCAGCTGTGAGCAACAGGAGTTGGAGTGGCATGTGGGAACTGGAGGCCTCTTGTCAGGCCAGACCTGGTCTGGGGTGGGGGGGCCTGGTTGTTGTTTTCATGCCATCAAGCCTGATGTAAATATACACCACCAGTAGAGTTTAAACCCTTTCTCACTACGGCACAGTGCACTGCAGGGCCCTGCACTCTTGCTTTTCTCAGAGTAAGTGTACAGCCTCCTATGTTGGGAGCCTTGGGAAAAATTGCCGTCTCTGCCAAGATCAAGGGCAAATTATTGGTATGATCTCTCTAATTAGACATAATTATAGTAAAACTCGGTCAAGTTAGCAGCAGTTGTGAGTGTGCATTGGAGTCACCTGTTTGCCATAAATCTGGGGGCTTTGACTGTAGGGAACATGCTGGAAAGTGTTTGTTACTTTGTTAAAATCCACCAGTGGGTTTCGTCCATCTGGCCCCGGTTCGGGTAGCTGATACAGTGGAGATTCTGGGAATGGGAATAGACCCCATGAGAGCTCAGTGTTTAGTGTAAACCCGAGTTACCACAGCGATGAAAGATGGGAGCGATTTCGTTTTCATGAACGCACACGATGACCCAACAATCAAGGTTCTGTGTGTGTTCTTTTCTGGAAGTGTGCAGAATCTCGAACTTTTCAGGGACAGATCGGGTTCTTCTGTAGCTTGTGTCTCTTGAAGTACTTCCCACCTCAGGCAACAACATTGTTCCCCAAATGCAGTTCCCTTCCAAAATAGATCTGGGCCCTACAGTAGCTATTTAGGGCAGGTAGCAGACAGGGAGCCTCTGTGTTTCTCATTCTCTCTGGTGCCCTTCATGTCTGTGTACGCTGATGAATCACCTGAACGCTAGATGTGTAGGCCGGATCCTGTCTCTAAAGCTTTTGTTCAACAGCAGTAAATCTTCCCTCAGCCTGACAGTTTAGCCGGGCCTGTGCTAATCCCCATATGCCAGAATCACACCATCAACATGTCTCTCCAATTACCACTGCCTGCCTCACACACACTATTTGTTTTTTTCCCCCACAGATGTCACTGTTTGTCCTGTTTGTGGGAAAGAATTTATATCATTTATTATTGTATGTGTTCAGTAATGCCTGATGCTTAAGGGTTTTACTTTAGGGTCTTTGAGGTCACAACAAGGGTGTGCATATTGTCTCTTGTGGAGTTTTCATTGTTTCTCAGTCCTGAATTTGCCCTTTCTGTCAACCTACAGGTCTGCCTATTAGCACATATGCAAAGTTCTGCCATCGGAAACTGCAGAAGGTGGCAATCACCGGAGGCAAAAAGGTAAGCTAAAGGAATAAAAAACAAAGAGGAGTTAAGCTTTAGATGTTGCATTTACATACTACCAAAAAGATTTTCACTTTCATATGAAAAAAGAGACATATCGGTTTGAAAGTTGTGATTCGCATCTGAGTCATCCTAGATACTGTCACAGAGAGAGACATAATTACACAGTCGCAGGTGGAGACATAAACACAGACCCAGTCATAGTAGCGCAGCTGCAGACACAGCCGTGATTAGTATCATAGCCCCCTGACATAACCAGGTAGTAAATCTTCTCCTCTCTTCTTCCTCACCTCTCACCCCTCCAGGGTCTACGTAAGCCCACCTTGGAGGAGATCGACCACAGTAGGCGGGCCATCGTCACTCCCTCCCTGTTTGGCAGCTCTCTGGATGAGGTGATGGAGAGGCAGAGTGAGCTCTTCCCAGACAGGAAACTGCCCTGGGTGCAGGTTCAGCTCTCCCAGTATGTTCTGGCTCTGGGCGGGGCTCAGACAGAGGGCATCTTCAGGTAAGATAGACCTAACTCAGCCAATTACAAGCCTTGACTTGAGCAGTGTGAGAGGTAGAGTTTAGGAAATTAGAAGGGGATCTTATGTACTGTATGTGTGTGTGTGCTTAAGTGTATGTATAGTGTATATAAACAAATGTGTGTGGTCTCTCTGTATTTCAAAGCAGGCTCTCCCTGTGTACAGTACACACAACAGACGGCCGAGCAAACACAGCCCTGCTTGGCTCCTGAGACAGCATTGTTTAATTTGATACTTCATAATATGTGTTTACATTACTGCTTAAGCTTACAAGCACATGGGAGCTTCGCAACTGTGTGTTTGTGTAGGGTTTTCTCCAGCAAATTCTGTAACATCTTGACTTGTTTAAAAAAACTGTTCTCTTTCGTCAACCGCACTAAATACGGCTCTTCCTGTGGAACTCCGCTCCTACACGGGGACTTTCCTTAGCAGTGTGTTATATTATGTTTATTCTGTTTTTGTTTTGTTCCGAAGAACTGCAAACAAAGACCAGAGTGCTTTCAGCCGCCAGGCAACATTTGAAGCCAACTGGGTGTACATGAGTAATGGATTTGCCACAGGGCATGGAGAATCTGTGATGATAGAGGTCCCTCTTGTGGCCACTGAGTGTAACTGACGTGCTGTGTTGTATTTTCAGAGTGCCTGGAGACATTGACGAAGTGAATGCATTGAAGCTCCAAGTAGACCAGTGGAGGATCCCCGAGAATCTCTCTGACCCCAATGTTCCTGGTGAGGAAGGATGGATTTCGTGTAAAGCATTCGGCTCGTTTGCTGTTGCATGTGAATATGAACGCTTAAGAGTATGTTTGTCTCTTTCAGCCTCTCTAATGAAGCTGTGGTATCGGGAGCTGGAGGAACCTCTCATTCCAATGAACTTTTACACGCAGTGTGTCAGTAACTGTGATGACCCAGTGTCGGCCATCGCTGTGGTTCAGTCTCTGCCTGAGCTCAACAGGCTGGTGCTCTGCTACTTCATCCACTTCTTGCAGGTAACCAACACATTGACAAAGATTTATAATCCCCTCAAACACAGCCTTTACCCTAATTTGCCCCAACCAGAGTCCCTATTCCGCTAACAACATTGTGACTATATCTGTACAAGTTTCTTTTAACGAAGACGCACCTTGTTACCTATTTGCAATATTATATTCAGCCCTGAAAACAAGTTAATTATTTCCTAAATTGCCTAAATTATTGCACTAAAACTAATGCAAAAAACCCAAAAACTCATGAATTAGCTAACTTAATAAGAGAGATTATGTAATACCTGAAAATCTTAGTCTTATGCGTTTTTAAATGATTAGATTTTCACTAAGGTTTTGAATGTGAACAATTTTTTAAAGAATTTGACTTACTTTACTTAAGAATGTACATTTTTATTGTTATTTTTTACACAATACTTTCTGCATACAATGCTGGTTGTGAACTTATTCTGATATCTTCAAAAATGTGTTGCCCCTACAAAAACAGTAAAACTACACCTCCCACTTGTTCAAAACCTCAACTGAAGCTAAACTCTCCACTGAAAACAAACCTCAGCTTGGACTGCTGTACATAAACATTTAAACTAATTAAAACATTTCAAATGAAAACCTTCATATATTTGAGCTCTTGGATAACTGAATGTGACTCATACATCACTCACTGAAAGTCAAAGGTCAGTCTGTACACTCAGTCTCGCTCATTGCGTTCTCTCTCCTCGCATCCTGATTATCTCTAGGTATTCGCTCAGCCATCCAACGTGGCTATAACTAAGATGGATGTCAACAACCTGGCCATGGTGATGGCCCCCAACTGCCTCCGATGCCAATCCGACGATCCACGGATCATTTTTGAGAACACACGCAAGGAGATGTCCTTCCTGAGAATGCTCATCGTTCACCTGGACACCAGTTTCGTCGAAGGGGTGGTGTAGACACTGTAAACCCCAGAGGACCATCTCAGGTGCTGAATCAGCCCTCCAGCATCTCCAGTTACACATTTACAATCATGCATAAACACTGTTTCTGTTCAGACCACACTGGAAACTCTTGGGGTGAGATATTACACCTCTTACAACGCAAGGAGTGTGAAAACAGCTTGGACTTTGGACCCTTTTGTCGTCACTTGCTTTCTTACTGAGAGACAATACACATCACCTTAGGTTTCACTGTGTTTTTTTATACTAAAATTCAGTGGCTCACTTTAATGACTATTTTCTAACCGCTGCATGTGTAAACAGATTTACCCTTTCATTTCTTCCTGAATGGGTAGTACTACAGTTTCATTGGACAACTGGGCTGTGTAAAGTGAGAGTCTTACAGTATTCACTTGCACAACAAAAGTGAAGACAGCAGTGTTGACACTCTGCTTTTTTTTTTGTACTCTGGTTTCATTCAAGTGTGTTTGTGTGTGTGATTGTCAGAGTGTGAACGAAAGACACAGCCTTCTATCATGTACAGTAAAAATAAAGTAAAAGAACTCCTGTAATGGTGTCTCATTAATAAGCTTGCCTGTGTCTGATATGAGTAGTTGTACTGGTCTCCTAGTATTTCATTTTACGAGACGCAAGAAGTCGCGCCGCCACAACTATTTTGAGAGTACAGAGCCATCATTTCAAAGCACAAACTGGAAGGATGCGCAGAAAGCTCTTTTTTAACGCATGGTGGTGGTTTTGTAAGAAAATAAACTTGGAATTGCTTTGATTTTACGCTCTCGAGTGAAGCCAGACAAGAGTGTTGTAGTTACAGTAGGTCATAGTGATGTGGGAGGTTGGTTATTCAACTGATAAAACTCTGTCCCTATTATCTATAAGTCTTTCAGTTGGAATTGTGTTCTCTTTTGTTTGTGGTCTCGTTATGTTTTTTGGCTCAGGTCTTATGATAAAACGGGTGTTGGATGTGATAACTGTACATGGCCTCCCTCACAGAAAATTTGATTAATCTACCACACATCAAGCACTATGAGACTGTAGATTAAGATATCTGTGTTCCCTCTCGGGCTTTGCTGATGTAAATAAATTATGTGTGTAAATAGTATTAACTCTCCTTAAGTGTATTCTAATGATCCGGGTTAAGGGTGCAGTTCAATGTTGCTGTAAAGAGCAATAAAAAGTGTTTTTTGTAATTAACTGTTCATTTCTCTGCTGTAACCGCCTGCCTTTTGAACATAGGACTGATTCAAACCACTTTCCATGTGTGTATGTGTGTTTGCATATCTTCTTGTTATAATATGGAATGACTGTCCATAAATAAAGGTGTGTTCAATTGTAGATTGGATGCCTCGTGTTTATTTTTGGGGCATGTTTGACTTTATTTTGATAGTGGATTGCAGAGGGGAAACAGGAAATGAGGGCAGAGAGAAGAGGGACAACACGCAACAAGACCCCCGGCAGGAAGCTGCGACCACATAGTCCATCCATCCATTTTTTTCCGCTTATCCCGGGCCAGGTCGTAGTGGCAGTAGGCTAAGCAGGGTTGTCCAGACGTCCCTCTCCCCAGCAACGCTTTCCAGCTCCTCCTGGGCGATCCCAAGGTGTTGGCCAGATGAGATATATAATCCCTCCAACGTTTTCTGGGTCTGAATGAATAAGAGATACTTGAACTCCTTCGTCTCGGGCAGTAACTCACTTCCAACCCAAAGGGGGCAATCCACCGTTTTCCAGCAGAGAACCATGGCCTCGGACTTGGAGGTGCTGACTCTCATCCCAGCTGCCTCACACTCGGCTGCAAACCGCCCCAGTGCATGCTGAAGGTCACAGCCTGATGAAGCCAACAGAACCACATCATCCGCAAAGAGCAGAGACTCAATTCTGAGGTCACCAAACCGGACACTCTCTTGGAGTCTCCTTTCCAGCACCCTGGCATGAACTCCTGAACCCAACCTGCACGTCCTCTGTGGAGGAGGCAAAGTTTGAAGATTCGGGGGAAGACTCACCCATATCCCTGGCAGAAGTCTCCAAGTTAGTCAAAAAGCTCCTCGGTGGCAAGGCGCCCGGTGTAGATGAGATTCACCCTGAGATGCTGAAGGCTCTGGACATTGTTGGGCTGTCTTGGCTGACACACCTCTTCAATGTCGCTTGGAGGTCGGGCACAGTGCCTGTGGAGTGGCAGACCGGGGTGGTGGTTCCCATCTTTCAAAAGGGGTACCGGAAGATGTGCTCCAATTACCGGGGTATCACACTGCTCAGCCTCCCCAGGAAAATTTATGCCAGGGTGCTGGAAAGGAGCGACCACATGGTCAATGTCTTAAAACTGGTCACTGGAGAACATTTAATTTGCCTCTTGTAAATAATTAATTCTAAATGACAGTATTTCATAATTAGTTGGTATGACAAAATCAATATTCAAACTTGAAAAATGGCACTTAATGCCTTGACTGAAGAATAACACCTTGATGTAGTAAAATGAGCTAAACAAAAGCAAAGAGGGTGGGGAACAGCTGAATTTCTAGGATATTCTCCTGACCACTTGAAGGTTCTATGTGGATTCTTCAGAAAGTTCTTGTTATTAATGACAATGTTTAATATACAGTTCCTGAATAAGGACCTGGCAGACATCCGCAAGGAACAACAGCCCGCTTGGGAAGATGCCATGTCATGCCAAAAGACTTTATGCATTGTAATGTCTAATATCATCTATGAGACACAGCAGGACAATAGCATTTCTAAAGTAAGTCTTATTGTAATTATACAAATTTTGTTGTATTTAAACGTTGTAACAGATGTAGACTTTTTGTTGAAACTGGTGTTTTTATGGGCGGGGCTAGACGTCCAACCCCACCTTCCCGCGGGCCGCAGCCAGAATTTATTGGGTGGTGAATGCAACTGAGAGAAATCCAACTGCGACCTGGACCAGACAGGTGGAGGCAGGGGTACCTGCACTTTAAGGGGATTACAGGTAGGAAGCCCAAATCGTATCTCCCCTTCTCTCCAGAGTTTATAATCCATCAAAACATCGTGAATGAGGCCCCTTTGGTGGATGCATTTAGAGTTAAAAACAAACATGACTAAGCAGGTAATAAAATGTAATGTTTTTACATTGACTTGGCACGCTTACCTCTGCTACAAAAGCCTTTCGTCTTAGCGGAGAGCATGGATGTATGTTTGCCCAGTGGCCACTCGCGGTATTGCAACGGAAAATTCCCCTGCGGCCCAAAAAGCGACATTTTCCTCCACCGTTATAAAAGAGACGTGACATTTTCCTCCAGCCGAGAAAAGCGACTTACAAATCCGTGACGTCATCACAATGTAACGGCTATGGGCCGAGCGGGAATTTGTGGGCGGAGCCAGTGGGGGAGAAACACTACTGCGCATGCTCAGACTTTACAGCTAAAATACAGCGTCTATTAAGGATCGTTTTCTAAGGTTTTATTCAATGTTGTCTATCAGATTTTAATATATTATAGAATACAGCGAGTCTAGGTGTAGGCCTACCGATATGAAGAACGTACTTTTGAAAATGCCAAGTGGCGCCAAGCATTTAACATTAGCAATTTTTGTCTCCATTAGCGAGCTAATTTAACGTGATTCCAATAGTTTGGACTCAACAGTACGGTTTTCTATTCTGTATGTCTGTCAAATATTAAAAGATTAAGAAAAGAGTGAAGAACGCCACTCAGACCTATCATTGCTCCTTTGCCAGTAAACAGCTGGCTTGATATTGTTAATGTGTTACAATATACTAAAAGATGGAAATCAAAATAAGTTGAGCAGCGTCTCATTGAGTTTCTTTACGTTTGACATTTTCTGCTACTTTACTTGTAAGTCAAATTTGAACACTGTAATTTTAATAAAGATGTAACAACACTAATGGTTTTGTTAGTATTTAACAGCTCAACATGTGACACTGTCTCTATGTAGTTTTTGTCCTACAACAATCATATCTTGGGCGTCATACAGCATGTATGTTGCTGTATTTGCAGCTTTGCCACGGCCAGTTGATGCCTAATGTCGTCCTCTTGCGACCTAACGCTATGTTGTTGTCATAGGGCAAGGTTCTTGGACATTTGTTCAGGGAAGATGGTTGGCAGCTCACTTTTGAAGGCAAGCGGAGACTGTTTTCGTAGGCTACATCAAGAAATTCATGTGGCATTTCTGTTGTCTTAAGTAGTTGACTTTGGCAGCTGTTTTGTGTGCATATTGTAGTTGAAGAGATTATTGTTTTGGCATTTTCGCCTTTTATCAACTGGAATCGAACTGGTGACGTTGTGGTAACATGCTGTAACTCCACTACCAAGGTGCTCCACGGTGTGTTCTTAATGCAAAATAAATCCATTTATTTATTTATTTACCAGGGACAGTGCACATTAATCAACATTTCAGTTTACACTTCAGTGTAAATGTGCCAGAGTTAGCTGGTAAGCTAATTTTCATCTTTTCATCATTTACACCTTTTGTCTTTGTTATTTCATTTATGGGTCTTTGTACAGGAATGTAGGAGTAAAATGTGACTGTGTACTTTGTAAGACTTTAGTGTCTAACAAAATAACATGATCGTTTTGTTGTAATAATAAAATGACATATATATGATACAGATAAATATAAATTTGATGTAAGATCTGAGTGCGACTAGAGTAATCTCAGTCCATGGCGTTTCTGGCAACAGTGCAGCGTGTCTCTTTATAGAGGTAGATATTCTGTCTGGCTTGTGAGATGTGTCTGTGCCGCAGCCATATTGTAGCGGCGCTCTGGCTTTCAAGTAGTATCAAATGCGAGATTCTTGTGCTGTTTCTGCATGTAATGAAAGAAGTGGCCAAAGAAAGCAACCAGGCAACATTTCACAAGTTATTTTACAATAGCCTATTTATGGTTACAGACATGTTGATTTTGATAGGCCTTTGTCACATTAAGTAATCCTTTCAATCTAACATAAAGTGAAGTGATTTATCACATAAAGACATTTATGCTAAAACCCAAGTAGACCTACATTGAGTTTAGGTTGCTCTCCACTCCTGTAAACAAGCAACAGTTGTTTTGGATGAACAGTGGGTGGAGCTATGCGCCCAGTGTGAACAATGACTCGATTCAAATGTTTTCATAAATTAGATTAGCAACTGGTGAGAACTAAAGTTGGTATTATGCCATGTGTTAAAAGTATGACTTGTTCATTCAGGTCCATTTAAAATAAATTGAGTGTTTCGGCTTACAAACGTTAAAATGTTTATGAAAATACATAAACACGACATTTTAAAAGCAAACAATTTAACGATTTTTTTGTTCACAAATGATGTTATTGGAATATACTTGAGGTCTCGGGGCCGTTGTAAGCGCATGCGCAATGTGGCGACACACTGCCCGCGCCGGTGGTGAATGCAGCGGGGAGAAAATCAACTGCGTGATCTGGACCAGACAGGCGGAGGCGGCGGTACCTGGACTTTAAGGGGATTACACTGCACATTTGACACCCAACCGGACAAAGAGTGACTGGAGAACAGGTAGGAAGCCCAAATCGAGTTTATAATCCCTAATAACATCGTGAACGAGGCCCGTTTGGTGGATGCATCAGTATCGTAGATGGTGTGGTGCAGCATGTCGGCTTTTTGAGTTCAAAACAAACGTGACGAAGTAGGTAATTAAATGTAATATTTATACATTTCGTTGGTCAGTTTGTGTAGTTACTGGTGTGTCTCTTGTTCGTGGTATGCTTTTTCACTAGGTGCTTTTGAATGGCTGCGTGGTTTGTCAGTTGGGGGAAGTTTAATGCTTTGCATTATCACGCCGCTCGTTCACAGCAGGAAAAGTATTAAAAACTAGGCCTAGCGCGAGGCCCGAACAGCTCTGTGAGTGACAGCTGTACGGCCAATCAGATGCGAGTGTGCCGCCCACACCAGATCTTTCGGCCAGTCAATTTGCCTAAAGCGATGACGTAGATGATGTTTTTCTAACGCTACGCCCACTGGTTATAAAACAGCGGACAACACCGTACCCATAGTAGTGGAAGTGGTCAACAAAAGGGTACCTAGAAGAACATGAGGCAACGTCTTCTCGTTGTTTTTACTGTACCGAATGTGTGCTTGAAAAAAATTAAAGGGTGTGGGGTACTGTTTTCTCCGATTATTGCAATAAAATATCAACCTGCGATTAGATGAATCATTGCAAAACACCACTTTTACAGTGATAATCATAATCCGTTTCCCGACTCAGGACTGTGGCACTCCAACTCTTGGTTTTCGCCCTGTCTGTGTCGCTGTCGTCGGTCTGGTTCGTGTGCAGGCCATAAAAATACCCAATTTCATTTTTAAACCTTGAGTTGTACTGACTGTGATATTTTTTGCTCTTTAACATCGTACTAGGTATCTGCCTGCAACAGACGGATAATCAGAAGGGTCTTTGCCATTGTCTCCTATTGTGTCTATGCGTGAGATCTGCTCACCAGAAAACACGTGGGCCGGGTAGTGTGAAGATATCCGGTTTGTAGGTTGCACTGAAAACCAGTAACTGCAGACTGTGTCCGCTATGGTGAACCGAGTCGGCTATAACCTGGACAAAAGTAAGACGTTTTGATATATATATATATATATATAGCGTAAATCGTTTAGCTTGTAATAAAGGGCGGCGATATCTCAATGTATCCGCTCTATTCTGTAAGCCTGACAAAGGAGGCGCTGTTATCGGGAGGGGAATTTCTATATGTAAGACAAAAAGATTATCCTCCACCACCAAGCCTTTTATTAAAGCTAAGGGGCTGAACATCAACAGTAGACTACGGGCATGTATTTGATGAGATTGCTTAGACAAGGGCCCAATTTAAGAAAAATGTACCGTTTAAATCAGGCGAGTATTAGCTTGGTGCATGATTGCACAATTGTCTGCCCACTGTACTGGTGGGGGCTTGTAGCTACTAGGAAGTGAAAGCTATGAACACATTAACTTAGTCATCCTTGTACCTTTTCCCATTGTGCCTTCTTGATAGGGAATAAAATATAATTGAAATTAAATATTGCTCTTGTTCATAAGGATCCTCATAGGAACCTGTGTGATGTCGTTCTGACAAGGCTGCTGTCTCAACTAGTGTTCAATGAACATCTGATATAAGTTACACATTTCACCATCATTTGAGGGGCATGGCTCACCGTAGTATGTCAGTTTTCCCTTGCTTTACACTGTGTTGCACTATAATACAACATGTCTAATCCGTAGCTTGTGTATGTTTACACTGTAATATCTTTTCCCAGTCTGGACTGCATTATTGTTCTGCTGGCATAGCCTACAGTGGGAGTGGCATTTTATCACCAAAATTGCTACTCAGGTGCAAAGCTGTGATTTTTGCCACAGTCCGCTGGGAAAATAATTGTTAGTGATGAGCTGAGAGAGACCTGGCTGACTGTAAAGTCCTTGTAGTCGTGTGTAGTGACGCAATCTGTGTTTCTCAGTAGTGTACCCAAGGTCATATGGGTGTAGTTTTTGATTGGTATGTTTATTGGTTAATGTGTGTGCGTGTGTGTACAGGAAGGGAGCCTTGATGTGGGCAGTATGAGTAAGACGCCCCCTACCAGAAGAGGGATAACATTTGAGGTGGGAGCTCAGCTTGAGGCCAGAGACAGCCTCAAAAACTGGTGAGTCATGGCCTCGCTCATTCCTCTCCATCTCACTTCCTTCACTCTCTTCCTCATACATTTTTGTTCTCTCCTTTCTGGGGCCTAGGTTTGCTATTCTGTATGTCTATCAAACATTACAACATTAAGAAAATAGTGCAGAAAGCCACGCAGACCTATCATTGCTCCTTTGCCAGTAAACAACAGCTGGTGATGGGTGTGTTCTCTCAAGGAGCCTCTGATCTGGATTGATACTGAAGGACAGTCAATTTAATCTGTGACTATTATTATATTAATCATTTTAATTGTTACAATATACTAAAAGATGGAAATTGTCATTGTTACACAAGGAAAGATGTTAAGTTTTTAAACCGAAACCACATGTGTCATTGGCGTCACAAGCACATAAGCTTTTTTGAATGGACTGGTAGAACTTTTTACATATTAACTGTCCCCCACCCAGTGACATTCCTGTACTAGTTACTGCACAGTATCAGTTATTAATTGCATTGCTCGTTAGGTTACCTCACTCAGCCCGCTCCTTTGATGTACACCTATACAAATACAGTTGATATTGGTCCTCCTATCCACCCCCTTCTAAAGGACAAACAAGCTCACCTCCAAAAATGTTGGGAGTAATGGAGTGTTACTGGAGGCTGTAACTTTAATGTAGTACTCAATTTGTAGTCGATAAAAGTAATCACATTACAGTAGCGTATTAATGCCCTACACTGCACACACCATTCTCTTAAGTTAAGCAGTGTCCCATGATTCATTGTGTTTGGCATTTTCAAGATTAATTCATTTCTACTGACTTGCCACCCTCATAATATGTTTGAGATAAAGAATAAGGAAACCTAAACCTCTCCCTCCCCAATCATGCATTATTGAATGTCTTTTGTCGTGTAGGTATGCTGCCAACATAGAGAAGATTGACTACGAAGGTGAAAAAGTACTGATCCATTACCGCCAGTGGAGCCACCGTTACGACGAGTGGTTTGACTGGACAAGTCCCTACCTGAGACCCGTGGAGAGGGTTCAGCTGAGGCGGCAGGGCCTGCAGGACGACGCTCCCATACCTGTAAGCTAACAGCGCTTGTTTGCTTTGACCTGTGTTGCATATAGAAATTAAAAGTTCCACTCCACTCCTGGGATTATCTTGTGTTCCTCTAACCTGTGTTTCACAGTGCAATGATATTGCTAGGACGCATGCCATTTTGTCCCTGATAATCTCTACTTAGTGAACAACAGTTATACTCATCTCTCTTTTATTTGATCGTTCATTTTGGCGCTACTGTGGTGCTACAGACACCATTAGTATGTCATGATGATGTGACAGTGTTTTGTAGATAAAGTTTTCAGATTTGGGATTCAGTTTAATTTTCAGATACATTTTCAGCATATATGGATATAACCATAATTCTAACCATATAACATCAAACATGAGTTAAGCACTACAGTTTCTCAAAAAAACACATTTTACTGGGGACCCACCCGATTTCCCTGGGACCCACTCAAAGACAATCCTGTGAGTAACAGGGTCTCACTACATTCAAAACCTATCAACATCACTGACAGTGTTTTTCTGCTTAGAGGGGTTCCTTCTCTGTCTTTCAAAAAAAAAAAAAAAAAAGAGCTAAAACATGATACTGGGGTTTTATTAGCATAAGCTAAATGAGGATCTGCTACTTTACCTGAGTAAAATTTGAGCTCTGTGTCATTTTAATAAATACGTAACAACAATGGTGGTTTTGTTAGCATGTAACGGCTCCACCTCCTGTGAGATTTTAACAAGGTACCTACAGTATGTCCTAGAACATATGTATCTGTCCTTCCTCCAGGGTTTTCATGTGAATGACAAGGTCCTGGCCAGCTGGTCTGACTGCCGTTTCTACCCCGCTAAGGTCATTTCTGTCAATAAAGATGGTAGGTATCAATAACCTCAGGTGTTAATCATTTGTATTTTTATTCGTTTTGAGTAGAAGTGTCTTAAAATGTTTAAATGTATGGGTCTGTAGTATTTCAAGTTAATGTTTATAATAAGTTTGAGCAAAATTTGTCTGGCAGATGTTTTTTCTGGTTGTTCAACTTTTGTGGTTTCAGTACAAGTTTGTGCAATATGGAGCATATTGCTTAAAATGCTAAAGTGTTACTATTGTTTTCTAAAAGGAAACGGTGGTATTGCATGGCATTCAATAATAGCTAAATGGCTTTCTCTTTCACTGGCACAGCACAGAGAAACTATGAAGATAGATCTGTCTCTAAATGGGGAAATATCTTAGCCTGGGAACCAGACAAATCTGCAGCTCATGATTTATTTGCTCTGACAGATGCATCCCCCGCCCCAATTCAGACAGATTTCCAGCCGACCTGGCCCGGGTTGGGCCAGTCACAACCGTTTATTTAATATGGGGCGGGTTTGATTAGGGCTGAACACAAAAATTAATATTGCGCTTATTTTGACAGATATTGCGATATGAGTCATGATTTTAGTGGGAATGGTAATTTTTGCATTTCATTTTCACTGAAAATGATGATGATGATGATGATGATGATGATTTGATTTTTGCTGGGGCCTGTACCAAACAAGCATGTTCCCTTACGTCTGGAGAATATGATTTATAGGCCAGAGTACGAATATCTCACAACAATTGAAGTGTAGTTACTGTGTGTGTAAAACATGATTTGTCAGTTCTCCTTTATCACCCTCAGCATCCTACACTGTGAAGTTCTATGATGGCGTTATCCAGACAGTGAAGGAGATACACGTGAAGCCTTTTATTAAAGAGGTAAATGTAATTAGTGAGCGTAAATACCCACAGTCAATCTCGTACATATGTGACACTGTCTCTTTGTATTTTTTGTCCTCCATCAATCATTTTCTGCTCTTGTTTCCTAAACGTTTTCTTTGTCCTGCTGACAAATAGAGAGGTGGTGTTGGTGGAGGGAAGTCCCGGTCCACTGAGAGGAACATGGTTAGGAGGGTCCCGAACCGCAGAGACAGGAGGCCTCAGGAGAACGGAGGTCCCAAGAACAAGCGAGCCAGACGCAGCACCTCCGACCAGGAGGAGGACAGCAACAGTGAGGACGAGGAGCGGGAAGAGGGGATGGTAAACGAGAACAACAAGAAAACAAATGGTGAGGTAGAGGCTGCACCCACTATCAAACAAGAAGAGGAAATGTCAGAGCAAGCAGACCAAAACAGGCCCAGGGATGTGGAGAAGGGGACAGGACTCACAAATGGGGTGAAGGTGGAAGAAGACAATGAGCAAAGTGAGGACAGGTGTCACATGAATGGAGAGGTAAAGAAGGAAGAGGTGGAAACAGAACAGAGTGGAACAAAGCCATATACAGAGTCGCCCAAGCCATATACAGAGTCACCTACACAGACATCAGCACAGACGGAGCAGGTGTCCGTCACTATGACAACCCCTGAATCCAATGGAGATGTGGAGCAGAAGCCAAACGTCCAATCAGAAAGCTCTCAGCCTGTAGCGGACGTGCCGCCTCCCCAGCCTGTGAAACGTAAGTTTATTAACTTATTGTTAATTGAATAATTTAACACTGACTTCACATGTCATTGGATCGGTAGGATTGTGAAAATTTGTTACTGAGTGCAGGAAATATCACATAGCATCTGGGTGTATTTTCAGGACTTGTGTTAAGAAATGAATGTCTTTCTTTGATCTGTGATAGCGGTGAGGAAGCAGGGTTTCCACAACCCCAACAGATTCAGCAGAGAACCATGTGAGTGCAACTCAAAACTACACAAACAAATACAGTCATCACTTGCATTCTTCCTTCACACGCGTCTCTTATGTTGTTCTTTGTTTTAGTGTACCGAGTTATCAAAAACCAACCTCCCCCCGTCTTGTCCATCAACCTCGACCACAACCCGTTTAAGTGCAGCGCTCCCGGCTGCACAAAGTCATTCCGAAAGGCCAAGCTGCTGCACTACCATATGAAATATTATCATGGCGAGGAGCAGCCTCTGGAGGGGGAGCGCAGCCCCAGCAGGAGTGTACAGACCCGGGCCTCTGAGAAACAGGTTACTGCTACCGGTTTGGATGGTCCGAAGAGAAGGCGCACCATCTCTGCCTCTATGCGTGAGTTCCTCTCTAGTTTCACTTCTGTCCCAGTTGAGCTTATTAGAAACTGGATCAGCTACTATTTCTACAATGCTCAAATTAAATTCAATGAAACACTAAATCATGACATGCTTTGATTACTAATCATACATTTCCAAATCAAGGCTCCACTGTAAATATTGCACTTCCAGCCTTGCTTAAATACCAGGGCGCTGGGCATATATTTGCCCCTTTCTTTGATTTTTCTCAGACTCTGTTGGAGCTGCTGCAGCTCCACGTGGTGAGGTGAAGACTGTAGGCAGACGCACATCAGCCCCGCCTGTAGTCAACACCCAGGGCCATCAGCAGAGGGCGCTGCTGAGGGAGAAGAGTAAGGAGAACCAGCTGGACAGGAATGGATGCCAACAGCAGGACAAGGACTCGGACAAGAGTGGCTTTGACATTGGTCAGTATCACGCAATAAGAATGTGTAGTTTTTATTAAGTGAGAAAATGACATGGCATTGTGTGTTACGTAAAGTTGTGTCGTGTGTTCGCTGTTAGTCAGTACAATTTAGCTTATAGAATAGTTACCTGCCATGTTACCTATGCACAGACGAGGCCTAACTCTTGCCACTTAACGGTCCCCAGGGTCAGTAAAAGACAAACTGAAAGACAAACCAAAACAGAAGGACTTCCTCCGCATTAAATTGAAGAAGAAGAAGAAGAAAAAGAAGGCCAAGTCTGGTAAGAAGGGGGTCCCAGGCAATCAGGCCTCCTCACATATCTGCTGCTCTGCATGTGCACTCACTGTGACATTGTGGAAACGGCTAGCCTGCAAAGCATAAAGCACTCCATTCACTCCTCTTGGTGTGGTGGCTGAGCCTTTGTGTGTGGGAGAAGTGTCACATCTGTCACTGGCCTCTGGTCACTCCATTATGCCAATCAGAAAGCTCCAGCTCATTTTCTTTTACGTACTAGCTTGCATTTGCTCTCGTATATGACATCTCTGACAGTGCTGGTGATGAAAAGCCAGATTTAATTGTGGCACTGATATTGACTAATCCAAAACACAAATCCAACACTGTTCTCTCTATTCCTAGTTGGCATTCACATGTAAGCACCTTCCACATTGGTTATTTCATACTATTAAAGGGCCTTAAACATGGCCCAGTATGGATTTTATCAAATTGATTGTCCCTGATTGTTCTTGAGTCTATTATTTGTCCGTGTTTGTTTGTCACCTCCTCCTGCCGTTTGTTTAGCATTTTCAAAGTTGACATTTTGTTCTACGTCTGCTCCCCCCCCTCCCTGTATTAACAGACTGCACAGGTAGTGAGGAGAATATTGACATCTCAGTATTGGGTCTTCAGTCCAAATTGAATTTGCCACTCAAACCCCCCCTCTCACACAATCACAAGCCTGAGGCCTACACCAGCAGGCCCAGATTCAGCTACTCAGAGCAGATATATATGGATGGTGGGTATTTCTGTGACGGTGTGTGTGTGTGTGTGTGTGTGTGTGTGTGTGTGTATGTATGTATTAGTTTGTGTGTGTGACTGTACATTGCTTCCTCTCCCCTCCATTCTTCGATTCCCTCTGGATTCAATCCACCATGCTGTTGGTTTATTTTGACCAGCATCACACCTGGTATCTGTGTCCAAATGCTGTTGCTCACAACACGTCATGACCTGCAGAATTAAACTGGCTGCTGTCAACAGATAAGACCACATTTTTAACACTTGGTTGATTGAATCCTGAGCTGTTCTTTGCTGCTTCTGCTTGCTTCATCATGTAATCCGCATATATTCATTAAAACTCACATAGTGCAGAAAAAACTTTGTATTAAAGAATATTAATTGAGCATTTTCTTTACCAAGGAAAAGTTAAATCCTGACAAATTGTGTTATTCCTATGAAAAAACAGTTGTTCTGTTTGCCCCTGTTACTGTAGATGAGGATAGCATTAGCGACTGGTCCACTGACAGCTGCGGGTGGAGCGATGATGACTTTGGGGTGGATTTGGACATCACCACGCCTCCCCTCAGTGTGGACTCTGGTGCTGTGGACACAAGCGACCAAGAGATCGTGCGGTGCATCTGTGAGGTGGAGGAAGAAAATGACTTCATGATTCAGGTGAGCTGCTTGTTTTTTGCTAGTCTATTTTTAATGCATTGTAAGCTTTTTTTCTGTTTTTAATCTTAGCTTTGCACTAATATAAAACATACTTGTCCTTCCCTCAGTGTGAAGATTGTTTGTGCTGGCAGCATGGCACCTGCATGGGCCTGCTGGAAGACAATGTTCCAGACAGATACACCTGCTACATCTGCAGAGACCCACCAGGTGAGGGGAAAACACCACCACCTCTAGCTATAAATTACACACCGTCATCATCTAGGTTTGTTGACATAAAAGCACTCATGCTTGGCTAATCTGGCAGAGAGTGCTGCATGCTTCCTCTTTCATTTGACGAAGTATTATCTGCCATCTAGTGGACAATAAGAAAAATAACATTGGGTACAGTGGATTTTATGGAATAGTATATTTTTTAAGTAACTATTAGACAGTGCATTTATATATATATATAATTATTGTGTTTTATATTGTTATTCTAAAGTTTCTAAAGTATTTTTTTTTTTTAAACCAATTTTATCATTAAATGGCAACATTTTTATGATTTGCCCCCAGATTTTATCTTCCAAAGAATCAAAACATTGTCCTGTTTCCTGCTAAAAGAGAACAGTGTTAACCACAGGATACAGTTAACTGGGCCCCAGTGTGGCAAGCACAGCCCAGAATATGCTTCCAGTTATAGGAAGTGATGAGAAAAAATATGCAGAGAATAGCCATTGATTATGCCTTAGATAAACCCAGAAGCATATTAATTTGAGTCCCTCAGTATCAAAACAGTGAAACTACAAAATGTTTGTGCTGCAGATTTCCTTTTGCCCTATTGATTTAAAAACAACAACAACAAAAAACAAAGCTGTAAGTATTGTCCCCTGGCCTGAACACTGCTGGCCATTGTTTTTCAGCATTGATCGGTACATAGTCCTAAATAAGACGGGCTTTTAGGAGCCTTACAAGTGTGGTCACAGTAAATGTGGAAATAAAGAGCTGCATGATTGTACAGTAGTTTGTTTTTTTGTTTTGTTTTTAGCTAAAGGGGAAAAAAAGACACTGGAGGATGAGTGAGCTGGTGTGCATAATCAGAGCAATTGAGACACGTTGCCTGTAAAACTGCAAATTGTTCATTGTGGTCAGGTCAGAGGCAGAGTCTGCGCTACTGGTACGATCGTGAGTGGTTGAGCAATGGTCACATGTATGGCCTCTCCTTCCTGGAAGAGAACTACTCTCACCAAAACGCCAAGAAGATCACCACCACCCACCAGCTGCTGGGAGATGTGCACCACGTGGTAGAGGTCCTCAACGGACTGCAGCTCAAGATGAGCGTCCTACAGTGAGTAGGAATAGTATGAAGAGACAGGAGGTTGTTTTCCTGTTAACTACTGAAGTCAAATTATTTTCTGTCTTGCTCTTCAGGAGCAACACTCACCCTGACTTGCAGCTGTGGCGGCAGCCCTGGAAGCACTTGGAGAGGTCACGGACCGGCTCTGACTCGTGTCGCGGCAGTGATGCAGCACCATCTCCTGTAACTCCCGATGAGGACATGAGCCGAGGTGAGATTTTAATGTCCAATGCTCTGGAGAAGCTGAGCCGGGCTGCTACAGCTGCCACCTCCTCGTCGTCCTGCTCTTCCTCCCCCTTCCCATCCTTCCAGGACTCATACATTACCAGTGAACATTGCTACCAGAAGCCGCGGGCGTATTACCCAGCGGTGGAGCAGAGGCTGGTGGTGGAGACTCGACAGGGCTCGGAGCTGGAGGACAGCATGAGGAGCACAGAGGAACTGTTGGAGCGGGAGCAGCGCTACGGAAGCCTGCTGGAGACAGACAAGCCCAAATCAACAGGCACCAGTAACAAGGTTAGGCTTTATTCCATAGCAGACAAATTGGCACATAGAATAGTGAAATGAGCAAAACCACAGTGTGTTCCTCAACATTGACACAGGAATTTTTTGGGGATAATAATCAATACATCACCATAAGTTATACATAGAGAAAACATGATTTCAGTTTGGTCAGTCAAATAGCATTAAAATACTTCAGTATCCATGACCTCAGTAGCGGTTGCTATGGAGAAGATGTCCGCCAGGGGCAGGAATCTAGGATTTTCAGAATGTATCATTGTTGCAGTTGGTACTCCACCAGTTTCAGATTCAGACTTGAATTAATCAAGTCAAGTGATTAAAGCTGCTCAGTGTAGTTAAGTTTTACAAAGCTCAACTTCTTAACTCCCTCCTGCTGTTAGAGGCACAGGCAAAACCTTCTTTACTATACTGGTCCTTGGGACTCGTAAGTGACTTTCCTCCCAAAGTTGATGTACACAGTCTTGACAACAGAATATTTTAAATTAGAAGTAGGGAAGTTGTCATGGCAACATTACTCCAGTGATTCAAGAATTTGGCTCAGCCTTTGTTTGACCACCAATCATGATGTAACTATCCCTGTTGGTTGTTTATCTCTTATGTGCGTGAATAAGTGTTTGTAGAACGAGGGCTGGAGCTGGCTGTAATGAGAAATCTTGTCTGATAATTTCACATTTTTCAACAATTTCAATAATTTCACCTAGGCTTCAGTGGGTGGCTCTTGGTCCCAGGCTGAGACGAGGGAAGAGGGCGGAAGAGACCCCAGAGAGACTGCAGATAACAGCAGGCAGCATCAACAGAGGCAGATCAACCTGCTGGATCACATCGATGCAGTGCAGGACGAGGTCTCACACAGGATGGACTTCATCGAGAGGGAGCTAGACGGTAAGCCCTGTGGTGGCCTTGACCTAGCAACTAAACTTTGTCTCTTCAGAAACTTGGAAGCTTCTTGCCCAAAATGATCATAACATTAGATTAAAAAAAATGTTGCCGATGACACCTGATTATATCAGTGGCCCATCAGTTAGCGTTAATGTTAGCTTATGCTGGCAGCCAGCTGTTTCATGTTAACATTAACAGTAACATTATATTAAGTTTCTATCCAACTAGGTCAGATCTGAAATTTTTGACCAGTGAGGTCGCACAGCATTAGCTAGTAGGTATGGCTAATAATTTGACTGTAAAGACGTGCCACTGAAGATATAAAGCATGTTAGCCTATGACCAATAGACTGTTAAAGGGTAATTCCAGTATTTATAAACCTACATATTTTGGGGTCGAAATGACTAATAGGTACAAAAAGTTTTGGAATTGTTCCAGTAGATAGCTGGCATCCACGAAACAGGCTGCAATGTTCAGTAGTTTGGAGATGTTTTGGCTATTTACAATCCGTCAAAAAACAGCAAACTGTGTCGAAGACACGTGCCAGATAAGATGGGCAACAACATAAACCTGTTTCATGATTTGAAACTATCACCCATTATAACACGCAGAAAGTAAGAAATTACTGTACCACAGATTTGTGAAATGTTCTGCTGTTTGGCAAGTGTTTGCCATGATCTGACAATAAAGAATAGTTTAAAACCACAATTAACCATCTTGTTTCTTCAGCTTTCACTCAAAATCAGTCTTTGAACTTGAAAGAAATAATTATTTGACATTTATCGTGATAATTATCTATTGACTGATATGAAGAAAGCCCAGCCCTACAATACAATAAGCTATGCTTTCTGTACTCCAACACAACAAACTCCTCTCAAACTGACTCACGTTTCTATGGTTGTCTTCCTGCAACAGCTCACCTCTTGTGATATTTCAGAGCGAGACTTTTCCTTGAGTGAGACCTCTATTTCTGGCTAAACAAAGAGGATCTTACTCTTTAACAAAAAGTTCCATCTCTGTAGTTATCCTTTCCATAATGTTGTCAGACACTTCAAATAACAATTTGAGCCTATCAGTGGCACAAACAAGCACTTTTAATGGATGGACTTTTCATGGGGGCAGTTGCCTGCAAGGATTACTTGGATAATCTACTGGACCAGTTCCAAAACTTTTTGTACCTATTAGTCATTTAGACCCCAAAATATGTAAAAATAGGGCCCAGGTTTAAAAACACCCGAATTACCCTTTAATACTGAGTTACTAAGAATTCCACTTACTTCTTTGATGTTTCCTATGGTGGCAGTAAAACATGGCTGCAAAGTGAAAAGTTATTATTCCTACACTTGACCTGTGACCTTTACAAAATCGCAGTGTGAAAGGCTTTAACGAGGTTTGTCATTCATGATTAATATGCAGGCTGAGAGCTGGGTCAGGCACAGGACTTCTATGTGCAAGCGCTGAATGAAAACACATTTGCTCTTGATGATGTATGAAATTATGCAACAGCCCACAGAGGTTGTCATGTACAAACAGCTGTGAGGATTGCATCATACCTGGGTTGGCCTGATCCAGCATACCGAAACACTCCCAGATAGTGATGTGTGCTTCAGAACAGGATAGAGTCTCGGTGGGGTAAAAGAAACCCATCGTGTGTTAACCATGTGCGCACTTCTGGTTCTTTTTCTGCTCATCCTCAGTGCTGGAAAGCTGGCTGGACTACACCGGAGAGCTGGAGCCTCCTGAGCCCCTGGCCCGCCTGCCTCAGCTCAAACACCGCATGAAACGGCTGCTGACCCAGCTGGGCAAGGTGCAGCAGATCGCCCTGTACAGCTCCGCATGAGGGTACCAGAGAACAGCAGCGGCCTCAGTCCCCACACAGCATGCAGGAACAGTGCAGCGGAGGGAGATCACTGGTCTCTGGCTGCAAATATAACAATATTATTGCAAATGCAAGACTCGGATTGTTCTGCACATTCCCTCTGACCTGACATCTGCTGCTGTTTCTCCTTTTTATAAGGTTGTGTGTGGTGGAATCCGATGCTACAGCCAGCCAGTGTCATATATGAATATTTATATGAACATTTATGGAAAGTCAGCATCTTAAATCAGGATTAAACACAAGAAGTAACCTCGTAAATGCAGGAGAAAATCCTTAGGACCAGATTACACTTCTGTGGTTCCCATGCAACTCTAAACCTTATGAATGCCTTTCGTCTGAGCTTTTGCTTAAGGTTGCCCTGTCTCTCTCAGTACACAGTGCTTTACATGCAGAAGCTTTATATTCAAAATTGCAATCGAGTTCCTGAACCTACACAGCCTCTTTGCAATAGTTTTTTGAACACGTTTTCAAATGCTAACCGTTTTTACCTGTCATGCCAACTCTTGCTGTAAGTGTGGACAGACGGTAACTTGAAGAAGACATCCGATATGTAATGGCACTGTACAAGAAGCATCTACAAATGATTTGTTCTGTTTTTGGCCTACTCAAGGGTTTGTTTTATACTACACTGTGAAGTTCTTTTTGTCTGGAATTAAAGGCATCTTATTTTAAGTTTTAGACAATAAGAAGTGTGATTTCTGTTTTGACTTAAACTGCAATGCTTCTCATCAGTCTACCAGTTTTATCAGTTGAATCTTTATGCGTTTGTCAGTTATGATATCCTTTACTTCAATTAGCTCTTTGCATCGTTGTTGCTGTAGCACTTGACCTATGATTCACAGAAAACTGTAATGTGGACTTTTCTTAACCTAGCGTCTTGTGCTTTCTCAGTGACAACTACTACTTAGCAGACCTGTACATTTGATTTTTTTCTGTTTCATCTGTTTATTTACAGTATTTTGGTTGTTTGTAAATACGTTACTCAAAAAATGTGCTCTCTTTATTGAAAACATTCTCCAAATTCAGATATTGTATGCTACTGTACTGTAAGTGTCTGGCTTAGAAGCAGGGAAATGTCAAAAACAATGCAAAACAGATTTGCTCATACATAAATAAACTCTTCATTGTTATTAATCACTATGAAAACATTCTTGGTTATTTTCTCACCGTGTCTGTGGCGTGCTGGGTATTTGAAAAACAGCGGTCCTTCTCATCCTATTTCTCCAGCTGGCAAAAACACTACCAGTGATGTCAAAGGTTGCAGCATTCACAGTTCAGAGAGAGTTTGATGTAACATGTTTTCTAAGCATCTGATTTGTGCTCTTATCCAATCAGATTGAAATTAGGGGCAGCGGTAGTCTGGGGGTTGAAGGCGAGAGGTTGAATGCTCTCCTGCTGAGGTGCCTCTGAGCAAGGCATTCGCGTCCAACTCCGCAGTGGAACTGCTCATGACCCAAAAATTGAGCACTGGCCAGCTGCAGTTTGGAGAGCTGTATGAACGAGGGGCACTTTTCTGGAGGGGGGGAAACACGTCAAAAAAACAAAAACAAAGATTGCGTGCATTGTTTAATGTAATGTTTGCATAGCCGATTTGTGCGGTTACATAATCAGTTTGAAAATGGAAACTTGATGGGAATTCTAATCGGTTAATCTCCAAAATTTTTGCCAGCATCATGTGGTGACAGAGCAGGGCAAATGATATCATATGTGCCCACGAAGAACTTGTACAAAGTCAAGCCAACATGTTCATCTCTTAATTTTGAGGTCGTTGGACTGGATTATTACCCAAGACTGACTATGTTAAAAAGACAAATACCCTTGATATAAAAATATATAAAATAAATAAATGCAATTATCTCACCTCCCTCTCAAATGTGGGCGTTTACTCTCAGGCATGCGCTGTCCGCCTAAGACTGAAGCAGATTTGGCTCATAACTTAAATACAATTGGAAACGGTAACCAGCATAAAAATCCAATATTTGGTTGTAACTGCGGCTTAAATACAGTCTCCTTGCCAGCAGCATAGCCAGTGTTAACCCTATGCATTTTGTTTCCCCGTGCCTTGGGAGCAGAGTCTCGTCTTCATTATTTCGGAGCAGAGTGAGCCCTCCTGCTTCCTCCTCCTGCCCGTGCTGTGCACCGCCTCCTCCCATTGGCGCCTCCGCTGTGTCTGAGACGCAGCGCGTAGTTCCGCCCACAGTCGGTCACATCGAAATACTAGTTGAAGCAGAGGAAGCGGCAGCCAAAAGGAGCGTGTGCTGTATACTTAAACGTACATTTTACCGTTGATATTCAACAACATACTCGCAGAGGAATTGACTGGAACCCACCGGACACTTATTTTACCGACGAGGTAAGTCTTACACCCGTGATTTCGCGGTAGCATTTTCCCATTTACCGTTTACAGATGTGCCCGATGTCACAGGAGATTATCTGAGCTCGCTGGATTTCCCAACATGTTCACGTTGCTGTCTATATATACCGAATCGTTTGTTAGAGGAATGGTGGCAGCCGTAAGGTTCGTTGTTGTTCTACTAATTAAAACACACGTTAAAACACATTAAAACACCGGGGGGGGGGGGACCAACGCTAGTACCTCAGTGAGCGCGAGCTAAGCGGTCCAGTTAGAACAACTGCAGCTCAATTGAATTGAGTTCATTGCTGCTCCTCTGAACAGTGATGCGACATAACGCCTATTTCCACACCGTATCTTCATTTTGTCAGTGCAGTACGTATTGGTAGTAGTTTGTTTTCTGTTACATTGTGACCTGCTGTTAAATAATAACTTAAGCTTGTAGCTATTTATAATAACATGAGGCCAGTCACGATGCGTTACATCGTAAATTACCGAGCTAAAACAACTAAAGAAATGTTAGCAGAATATCTTAACGTTATAGCTTGATGAATTTCATACAGTGACACAATACAAACTTAACACGTAAAATCCCTGTAGGAATATGTATTATCCTTATACACTAGTGATGCCAGTTTTAGGTTATAAACTTGTTGTGGAGTATAAAAAAAATATAGCCTACATATAGATTTATTAGAGGAATAATCATATGATTTTTCAGTTAGGATTTCATTTCGTTGGCTGGAGTTTGAACTGAAAATCTTTAGCTGGCTAAAAAAAAAAGGCCCAGAGCAATGTGTGGCTTGCCATCTCACATGGTGTCACTGTAGATAATCATCTTTATTCTGCACATTTTTTCCAAACACTGTCCGTGTCTAGACTTGGCAGATCCATCATAAGCATTCAGATCAATCACAGTGACATAGCTGCAGGTGTTAACTCTGTTCAGACACCACGTGATCGATGACAATGTCACTGGTGGCCATGTGAAGGTCACACAGGTATGAGAGTGTAAGACAGTGAGCATCAGGTGTTTCATTTTACTGAAAACAACCGTTGTCATCTTGGGCTATATTTATATATTTTAAAAGGACACTGTGTTCTACAGTATCCCAGTAAAACTCAGGAACAATGGGGATATAAAATTAATTTTGGGAGATTTAAAAATACCATGAAGTAGAAGGTCATTATAACCTTTGTATTAGGTACCAAAGATACACTCTCTGTATATTAAAGCCTTATTTCTGATATATAATAGTTAATATTTTTTAGTATGTTTAGTATGTATGTTTCATGGTGGCGGGGTTAAATTCAGGTGTTCAGTGTCACATGGTCAGTAAGGCTTGAATGGAGCTTACACTACAAGCAACGACCAGGCTTTTTTTGTCACTCACAACATTGTCCCTAAAGACTGGAAAGGCCCATAGATAACTATCTATTAACAGAGCGTTTGTCTGTAAACCAGTCTTTNTAGCTGCAGGTGTTAACTCTGTTCAGACACCACGTGATCGATGACAATGTCACTGGTGGCCATGTGAAGGTCACACAGGTATGAGAGTGTAAGACAGTGAGCATCAGGTGTTCCCCTTACTAAAAACAACCGTTGTCATCTTCTATCTCCCACAATGCCCTCAACAGTGTCACATGGTCAGTAAGGCTTGAATGGAGCTTACACTACAAGCAACGACCAGGCTTTTTGTTGTCACTCACAACATTGTCCCTAAAGACTGGAAAGGCCCATAGATAACTATCTATTAACAGAGCGTTTGTCTGTAAACCAGTCTTTTGTTTTGAACGCAGAAGAATGGTGGGTGGTTTGAGGTTTATTGCCATACGGTTGGAAGCAGTCCTCTCCTGGTTGATTATTACAGTACTGCCTAACTAAAGGGGAGTGTCAAAAGTAGTTTATTAAGCTACATATTGTACTTGAGATCTTAAAATCTCCTGGTAATGTGTTCATCTAGTCCCTCTAGGCTCTGATTATTAGCTGCAATTTTGAGTAATTTAAAATAGGTTTATGTGCTTTATTACAACACTTTGTTTTAAAGCTGTTGGGTTTTTTTCCTGTTGTTTTCCACTGTGGAGGGATTCCACCTTTCACAAGTTCTCAGAGAAATTCAAACAAATGTACCTGAGCATTCAGAGTGAAAAAGAAGAGGATTTTTTGCGGGGATGAATGTCAGGGAATAACGCTCACTGGA
>LKNJ01004138.1:0-35232 GCA_002120245.1 Maccullochella peelii | reverse complement strand
GTAGTGGAAATAGTATGTTAATACAAATAAAAGTAATAGCAATGTGGTAGTAGTAATACTAATAATAAGTCCAAAAACAACAGTAACAGCAGCGACTGCCGAGCAGCAGCACGGGGGCAGTGGATGGCCCGCATCACAGATCCAGACTCCGCAGCTCCGCGACCTCAGATCTTAAGTATATTTATTGCCAGTAACCAGTAACCAGTAATCTACCAGTTACAGTCAGTTGTAACACCTGAACACCACCTGCTGTGACTGAGAGTGCGAGAAAACTAGTTAGCAAGCAGCAGAAAAGTCCAAATAGAAAAGGGAAAATAGATGGATGAATGGTTGAAATATCACTCTGAGTGGTTGCAAACTTGACCAAACCCAAACCACTTTATTTGTAATTAAAAATGAAAGTGAGAGCACCTGAAATTGTGCTAATAATACAGTAACTACAGTAGGTCGAAGCTGAAGCGGGTAGTGGCTCTGTGAACTGTGATGTTTATAATGGACAGTTTGGGTAATAATTTTACTGTTCGCCTTCATTTTCTCCTCCAGATAAGTTTGTCTCTGACCTGTCTGGTCGCCTGACTGCTTGTCTGTTTCTCCTCCCGTCAGGCTCTTCCTCTGCTGCGTTCTGAACAGCAGGACACTCTGGCCTTCGACACCGACCTCCAGCACCTGTACGCAGCCATCGTCGCCCACGAAAATGCACGCACGCGGAAACGCAAACTGTCTGAGGAACGCTCTGTTGAGGAGGACCAGCTTCCCGCTGAAGAACCAGACCTCACCTCGTCTCTGGGTTTGTTTGATTTGAAGTCTAGAAAGCTCCCTGCTGGCTACTTAAAGCTTCACAGTTAACGAAATATCAACTGAAATGTTTAGGATGCTCCATTTTTTTCAGCGTGTTTCGTCTGATTTGCTGATAGGATGAGCAGATCTTTAACTTTTAGTCTCTCAGCCTCCATTGTAAAATTAAATAATATTCAGTCTAACTTTTGCGTTAATATTCCAATCAAAATATTCATCAAAGAGTCGCATTGTGGTGTTACAGCCCATCTGACACTTAATGAATCTAATTCCACACTCAACCAAACACATCAGCAGTTCACTTGTAAATCTTCACTGTGCTGCAACTAATGATTACTTTCATTTCAATAGCAATTAATCTGTAGATCAGTTTTTGATTAATCGATGAACTGTCTTTAAAATATTCAATTTACAGTAATACATGTAGAATACAAGAATGTAATTCATATTAACATGTTGCTCCAGGTGGATCTATCAGCAGTGAAGCAGGTGAGGACAGAGAGCAGAGCCGGAACAGGCAGGTGGACGCAGCTGGAGCCAAGATGGCCGACAGACCCTCAGTGCAACAGGTACGACGGGGAAACGACGTCAGCCTGATTCACGTTTTTATTTACAGAATTTTGATGGAAATCAAGAATTTAAGAAGTTAAATGTTTTACGGAATAAACCAGATGATTAATTGATTAAAAAACAGGAAAATTCCTAAAACAAAGGATAATTTTACAATTCTATAAAAGGTAAAGAACATTAAAATAAGAACATTATGAAGAGTATAAAAGATATGAATAACAAATATCTTCTTTTTGTCCTCTGCAGTCTCTACCGGTCACGTCCAAGCCTGCAGAGCGACCGTCCTCCAAACCAAAGAAGAAGAAAGTCGTCGGACTGTTCAGATGAGCTCGAGCAGTAGGACGCACACACAGACGCCATTTGATGAAAAACGGACTTATCTTTAAAAGTATTTCTTGTTTTTAAACTTTTATAGTTTGAGACACCTAAGCTGGTTTTAATCAGGTTTAGATTTTTAGATGTAATTAAATAAAAGTCTGAATTTTGAGGGGTTTTAGAGAAGTCAAACAAGCTGTCGATTAAAGATGTCAATATAATTGTGATGGCTCTTTTCGTTCATTTTTAACTAAATCAACTACAGAAAATGGTTGAAATATCAGAAGACACTTTGAAAGAGGAGATTTTAACTCTGAAACTCAAAACAGCCATAAACTGAACATGTTTCAGCATTCATAAGTGTAAGAAAAATAATTTCTTTGACCTTTTACAGCAGTAACTTTCACTTTTATTCAAATTCAGTCGTGAAAATAAAGTTTTGTCCTTGTTTGCAAGCATCCAGATCTTTTTCCTTTTTGTTTTAAAACCACAAAATCATGTGTTTGTGTCTAAAGATTCACTTTGAAGTAATTTCTTTCGTCCTGAGCTCAGACAGACGGAGGGAGAATAATGAGCTGATGGCGGTCGATAGAGCAGCCGCGCTCCTTTTTCAGAGCACAGTGAGATGTTGACTCAAGGTGTTGCAGGATCTCGGGAATGCTATTGAAGTTTTAGTTGAAATGTCACTGTTTGCCAGCAGGATTTCAAGAGTTTCTGTGTGACAAGCGTTACTGAAAAGTGGCGTCATGTTAACCGGAAAGGCAGAAGATATTTATTTAATGAATCCCTTACTTTCCTACTGATTTTCTGTTAATGTTCCTAATAATTTCCAGAAAAGAAGCTGAAAGTGATTTCATGGTCACCCAGAGGCCTGATTCATTTGGTGTAATTCTCCTGATCTGCGGGTGAGAGTCCAACAGGTTACAGCTTCACTGAAATGAAATAAAATATCATTCAACTCAAGTCAACGTCACTGCCACATTTGACAACTCCTACGACGTGTTCGAAGAAAAAATTCTGAGCTGCTGGTCTTGAAGGATGAACTTTGGTTACCAAGGACTGTAAAATAAATCTGTTAAGAGTTTGTGCAGGTATCTCTCCCCTCAGTGTTAATGGATGCTAAGAATACTTCTATTTCCCGTCTAACTAGTAGTATCATATATAATGAAATATAAAATAAAATGAGTGGCTACGTCTGAACACTTTCTCCATTTCCAAATTATGATTAGTGCCACGAGAGCTGCAACGATTAATCAGTCGCTTGTCGTTTTTCAAGAAAAAAAGCCAGATATTTGATGACTCCAGCTTCTCAAAGGTGATAATTCTCTGCTTTTCTTGGTCTTGTATTACTGTAAACTAAATATTTTGGGGTTTTGGACTGTTTGTCGCTCTAAAGAAGACACTTGGTGACGTCACCTTGTGCTGGAGGACATTGTGATGGACATTTTTCACTGTTTTCTGATGATTTATAGACCAAACAATTAATCGAGATACTAGTTATTTTAGACTATTTGTCCTGAAATCCCATAAATAAAACAACATTCAAAGTATCTATTCCTAAATTCACTTTGGGCCCCTGAAAACCCTACTAAAGGCCCCTGGAGGACGTTAGAACCCAGTTTGGCCTCCAGTGGTGGAGAGTATGATATCAGCAGAGGGCTCAGCGGGCTCAGCAGCTGGGTGTTGGGTGTCGTGTCTCCGTTGGTGAAACCAGACCTTTCCATCCCCCGACATAATTCACTGCAGCGAGCCGCTCCGTTATCCACAGCTGATCTCCGAGCCTCGACCTGGCTCAGCACACACTGTCTGTCTGTCTATTATAGCATATGTCATTTTATATTGTGATATTAATACACAGATATCTGACAAATGAGAGGAAAAACTAACATGAGTCCCAGGAACCATCATTTACTGCATCTAATGCTGCGTTCAAGTCCTATCAGAGTTACTGTAATTACCAGTTTCCAACTTGTAAATGCTCTTTATGTCAACACCCAAGTTTGGACTCCAATGTCACCAACTTGCCGCTGTGTGAGGTTTGATTTGTCAGACATCAGCCTCACATCAGCACTGCAAAGCCCCTCCACCTGATAGTTCCTGGACCATTGCAAAGTTAACCCAACGAACAGGAACCTTTTTGGGGGCATGAACTAAATTTAGACCCTGGTTCCTTTCGGTGGAAATGCAGGTAAAGTTCCTGAGTTCCTAAAAAGGTTCCTGGTCACCTGGGGAAAGTTCCTGCAGTGAAAATGGGCGATTATAAAGGTGACGTTCCATGAGCCTCTGGAACAGCTTCAGTCTGCAGTTATTATGTTCACTACACTCATTTTCACATCGTTTTTCACCTGTTTATATTTATTAATATTAAAACTCTCTTCATGTATCACCGCTGCTCTCTGTGCCTACATGTACTCTACAGATTAATGCATAAAGTTCATGTCTTCTCTCAGGTGGGTTGTTAAAGGGAGTTCTGGGAAATGTAGGAAATCTCTAGAATCATTGCGATTGAAAAGCTGAAATGTTTTGACCTTCACAGATGTGGTTTTTCCAAGTTGGGGTCCTGGGCCCTTAAGGGGGTCCTTGAGGGATAGTTAGGCGTCACTATGGCGTCTGCACAGTGAGAAATGGCGCTCAGAGGTTTGTTACTTCCTCACCTACAGCGCAGACTCTTATGTCATTCTGTAACGAGTCTAAAATCTGACAGAGGAGAGGCGAGAAAGTTTGGGAGCACAGGTCTTCACGCGCGCACCTGCGCTCTGCTCATGCGTCTTAACTTGAAGACAAGGGTCCAAAGGACAGAGTGAGCGCGCGCCAGCCCAGACAGTCTCGTGGCTCGGTGTTTGTCTGTCCTCTTGGCTGAAGCCCCGGCTGACAATAAACAGATGAAGGCGGCCGCGGGGCCTGTGCCACCCCGATGGGAGGAGAGGACGGGGCAGAGGGCAGGTCCAGCAGGGCGCGGTCTTCTTCTTCTCCCGCGGCACCTCATCTGTACTGTAGTAGGATCTCTTCCATTTCCATTTCTGCCAACAGCCCTGCGCCACAGGGACGCATTGAGAACAAACTCGAGAGGCAGAAACCGCTGCGGGGACACCCTTTGACCGCCGTGCCCAACAGGCGCAGCCAGACTACGCACCGCGCGCCTCCGTGTCTGTCTGTAGCCCTTTTCTCACAGCTTCGACACAGAGACACAGCTTTGAACCTGTCTGCCAAGATAAACTCACCTCGCCTATTTATGCCCCTGCCTCCGCGTGCACCCGGGACAGGAGAGTGTCAGCAGCTCAGAGGACAGGTTCAGGTCTTTCCAGCTCGTTTCCAGCGGCGCACTGGCCACTTTTACGCGCCGGGAATGGCCACTTTTGGGGACTCGGGAATGAGTCCTGCTCCGTTACCTCCACTCTAAAATTATAAAGGGGAACCCACGCGGGGGGACACGCATCAAAAGACATAAAGCGGTGACATTTTGGCCACCCGCCGGGGGGTTACATACCGGTCCCGGGGCGGAATGCTGCTCCCGACGCTGGTGACGTGCCTCGCTGGGTGCGCCTTTCTCCTCTCGCCGGTCAGCGAGGGCTGCGGACCGGGTAGAGGTTATGGCAAGAGGCGGCCACCGCGGAAGCTCGCGCCGCTCGCCTACAAGCAGTTCAGCCCCAACGTGGCCGAGAAGACTTTAGGGGCCAGCGGGAGATACGAAGGGAAAATAACCCGGAACTCTGAGCGCTTCAAGGAGCTCACCCCGAACTACAACCCCGACATCATCTTCAAGGATGAGGAGAACACAGGTGCAGACCGCATGATGACACAGGTAACCCTCCCGGACACCGTAGTGCCTTTTAGCCAGGTGTTTTCAGCATTGGAATCTGCTTACTAAGGAGGTATTTCGGTGCATTACTAAGTGCACTTTGCCCAGTATTTAAACGCGTGGACACTGTTATCTTTTTCCGCATTTCTTGTTGACTCAAGGCTCGTCACTGCAAAAAGAATCTGTCTTAACAAACACAATTGTGCGTAACTCACATTTATGTTAAGAACTGGAATAAACTCTACCAACAGATATGTCGTTTTAGTGCTTTTTGAAGGGAACAAGTGTCATTTTTAGCAAAAGTCTTCAAACTGTCACTTGATTTTAATCACAGCCGCTGCCTCACTGGAAGATGATTTTAACTTCTTTTACATAAAACGACAATTTTACCTCTTTCTCAAATGAAAATAGTTTTAAGGTGGATTTTTCCTGCAGGGCTGCTCTTTGGGAAACCGATTACAAAATCTGTCTGTTTGCACAACTCGTTCTTTAGTCAATTCTAAAAGCCCTGCAGCTGTTGACACAGTGCAGTTTGTTTCTGGGTTGTGTAGGTGACCACTTTGAATCAGAGCTCTCCTCTTCTGCTCCACGTGAACTTTCAGAGGTTCACTGTGGGCAGCTCGTGCGTAAAAGAGGGCAACCCCGTCTAAAAATGTATGGAAAAGCGGTCGCTCTTAATTAAAACACTCAGTCCTCTGTTTAACATCATGTTTTTTGGTGGAAAAATAACCAAAAGTCGTATTTGGTTAGAGCCCGGGTCAAGCGTGTAGTCTACTGATGTTTACCGTTTTCGTTTTTAGCCCGACTGGCCAGAGTTAACAGTCGCCTTTTGGACTGTCAAAATTTTTACTACACCGTCATTGATGTGGCCCCGGGTGGAATTTATTTGACTCCCAATTTCCCCAGGAATAAAGTATTTATATCTGGCTCTTGTGACCGCGGGCTTCCTCTCCGAGCTGCAGCGCTTATGTCCACAGACCCACGTGGGGAATGAAAGCGCGCACTCCAGTCTGGAGCTGTCACCTCGCTGCGCGCACTGCAATAAATATCCGCTGGAGTTCAGCTTCAGCTGGGTTTAAGTTAACAAATGTACAGGATAGAGGCAAAATCAGCAAACAGGAAAGAATTAATTCGATTTATCTTTAGTGCAAATAAAGCTGATTCAAGAGTTTTAATTTCCAAAATCAATCGACTATCTTGGATTTTGACTGTCTGCTTTTTCTCCAGATGTTGCCAGTTTTCTTTGAAAATTACTCCAAAAAGTGCAACTGCAGGAAATGCAAGAAAGATGAAATCAGGCCACTTGAACCTTGTTAAGGAAAGAAAAAGGTGAAACGTCCTCTCGACTCAGGACATTTTTTGCAGCGCGCACCCGGAGCCGCGGCGCGTCAACGGCGCTGACCTGCACACAATTTATGGGCTCCAAGCCGCAGGAGACAGCCTCCTGTTTGTCTTTTACTATTCCGTGTTACTTTTTGTTTGTTTTCGCAGCACACATGTCCAAAAATAGCCCACTTCACTTGTGTCGGAGCCTTAATTATACAGATTTTTTTTCGCCTCTTATTTTTTATTCGCTTTTTCCTGGGCGCTCCGTGCTGCATACAGACGCGACTGTTCAGGGGCGAAGCCACACTGCAAAAAGTGTCATTCTTCGCATTTAGCATGGCCTTTTAATTAGATTAGTTTTCTTTTCAAAGCACACGTGTAAAGAAATGCAAAAAGTACAACATTATTTCACAAATTTTCAATCAGTTTTCACTAATTTCAGGGATTTCTTGGTGACACAATGCGTAAAATTGCTCCAAAAAGGGGAGATCGCCCCACTTTCAGCAAAGCAAACCATTGTTTTTGATTTCAGAACACCCTCAAACCAATCGCACCAATTGCATTGGAATCAAGAGAAGACTCTTTGGGTTTTGCAGATTTTGTCCCCTCATCTCCAGAAAACAAGACCTTTAGACGCCACATGAGACAACTGACCTGTTCAGAGGGACATTTTTTGCAGCGCAGAGGTGTGCATATAGGCGCATGTTGTCAGCCTGCGCGTCCAATGTTTGTGCAGCCAGCGGTTTAGTGCTTAAACCGCTCCTGCAAAACCCCCCGTCGACCTGTATACCTTTAAAGGAAAACCAACAAAATCTATCGTCTGATTTATGAAGTCCAGCTCGTTGCTCTGACCGCGAGAGAAAACATAAGACGTTAAAATCCACAGTGAACACCGTGAAAAGGCATCTGTGGCCACCAAGCCACAGCTATTCTTATCACAGGCAACATGGAAAAAGACATTTATAGCGTTTAATCCCACTTTTCACTCTTGGCTGAGATTCATGAAACGCTGCATCACTGAGAGACGCTTTCAGGGGCTGCAGGGAAATGCAGCTTTGATTTAATAAGACTTCAGTGACAGTAATTTAGATTTCTCTCATCTGGTCTGTCAGTCAAGTGAAATATAACCAACGGATTAAACTTCCCTCCGGTTTTAATCTTAAAGGAGGCATTTATGAGAGGTTCATATTTTGACCTTTAAATGACCAGAAAAATGTAATTTCTCAGTATTTGACCTGATGTGAGCAGAAGTCAGCAATTATGACTTTAAGAATAGTTTCCGATCAGGGGAATTAAACTGTTTAAATTAACATTTTACAAATTACAAATGACAACTTCATCAAAATCTAAACAGCGCCCTCTTCAGGCTATATGCCCTTTGGATGCTAGCTGGCCGAAATGTCAAAATGTTGACACTTTTTTCATCCAGCTGATTCCTGCATTTTTTAAAACTCAACATTTCGTTAAAGTTGCCCAAATGCACCAATGCTCTCCTGAAATATCGAGTTTTAGTTTTAATGTCATATCGCTTCCTCTTTAAAGCAATCTGTGCCATTTTTTAAATTTAGCCACAATTGTTTCAAAGGGAAAACGGCGCCGTCTTCAGGCCAATTCTCCCCCTTAATCTAGTGAAAATCAGACCAGGTGTATCTGAGATGTCACCTGAGATACTATGTCAGATAAATCCTGCTTGACGCCCCCCCAGCCGCCCTGACAATGCAGCCTGGGCGTGGATCAGCTCGACGGAGCCGACTGGAGGATTTATTTGCAAGAGCTGGAGGGAGTTGAATGGGTCCCTCAATAGGCCCTCTCACCTTCTGTTTGCTCACCCTGACCAGACTCCAGGTTTAGAGGGACGCTGAGGACCTCTTGTTCGTGTAGCAGCCACCCCCATCACCCCCCCACCATCACCCAACCACCCTATAACCTCACAGTCCCCCCTTCACCCCTCCATCCAACCTTAACATAGCTCCCTTTCGCTCACCACAGAGAGCAAACATGAGGCCGAGCTGGGACAGCAGGGGTGCATTGTGGGAAGGCTGCAGCCACAGACAAGGGGGAGACGGGTGACCGGGGTGACGGGGGTGTGATGGGGATTTGGTGAAGTGGATGGGTGTAAGCAGAATGCGCCTTTGTACCTCAGACTTTTCTGATGCTCTCTGATTGGTTTAAGAGTTCAGGCTCAGAGTGCAGCAGCAGTGGGCGGGGCTTAAGCTCCTACATCATAAAGATTTCAAACAGACAGCAGGGAGAAGTTCAAAGGTCAAGACTGCAGTGTGTGACGAGAGTAATGAGACAGCAGGGTCAACAAGCAATAAAAGAAACCATAAACTATATTAAAAAAACACTTGACATTAAAAAGGTTTGTTCTGAGCTCCCTGCAAACATAAAGGTGCCTTCTACCATCACTTTAATCCACTGCAGCTTTATTTAAACACACACTGACACAATACACAAGAGGAAAAACGCTGTTAAAGCTCATTCGTCATTTCAGGTAGAAAATCCAGATTTAGTTATTTGTTAAGTGAATGTGCGAAACAATAGATTTGTACATACAAGATGAGACAATAAGAATAAAGCTGTGTCTCTCTTCCTGCAGCGCTGCAAAGACAGGCTGAACTCTCTGGCCATCTCGGTGATGAACCTGTGGCCCGGGGTCCGGCTGCGGGTCACAGAGGGCTGGGACGAGGACGGCCACCACTCGGAGGAGTCGCTGCACTACGAGGGCCGGGCGGTGGACATCACCACCTCGGACCGAGACAGGAACAAGTACGCCATGCTGGCGCGACTGGCGGTGGAGGCCGGATTTGACTGGGTCTACTATGAGTCCAAGGCCCACATCCACTGCAGCGTCAAGTCAGGTGAGGGAGGACAGGTGCTTTTGTTATGTGTTCCAGAGAGCCTGTAGACATCCTGCTCCGACGAACTCTGATTTTGAGGCATACTGAGACCTTTAACATTTGATTATATTCGCACTGAAGAAATCAGGAAAGAAGCTGGATCTTTATTTTCACAATAATTTTAAAAGTTGCATCCCCTTTCCCAACCCTGTCTCCTAAAAATGACGTTTGTATACTGCTAACTTGAAACACCAAATACATCTTTAAAAAGAAATGTAACGCTGCCCGGATTATGTTTTTTGTCAACACAATGAGGAAACAAAAAGTGAACCAACGCATCCTTTCTGCTGATACTGTGTGTTGCAAAGAACCGAAGACTTCTTGTAGAAGTGCTTTTCTATTTAAGGTTCAAAAACTGACGGCCGCTTTTGGCGGGAACTGCTGCCACTGCCTTTTACTTTCTAACATTTTTTGTTTCACTCTGTTCCTGATCGCTAACTTTCTTCTTGCTTGCATCTTAAGTATGTGGCCGCTTGCTAGCTCTTATATTTCCCCTTTTCTTCATCTGTCTCATCTGCCACTCACCCCACGTTTCCTCAGGTTAGGCCAAGTTCTACATCATGTCTAAATTTTTGCTTCTGTTAGCTGTTGGTGGCTTTTTTGCTTTCCTCACACACACGCAGGTTCACCGGTACTTTATACAATCATGTATCAGGTGATTTCAGAAGAGGAAAATGCATAAATCAGGACGGTACAGAAGATTAGCATATGTAAGACCTCTAAAATACAACCACGTAAAAGCTAGCTAGTATATGACATGCTAAGCACAGGCTAGCATCTTTGTGAGTTACTAGTCAGAAAACCCAAACCGAGTTACGAAGTGGAAGAAGCTATTTCAGGCTTCAGGAAATAAAAGTTTATTTTCTGCACAGACGAGAGTGTCGGTGACATGAAACTCTCCTGGCTGAATCATCAGTACAAAAGATGAACAACTGAATTAGAAAATATTAATTATAAAGTCAGGTAGATAAAAAACTGAAGGAGAGAAGTTAGCTACGATTCCCAAGGTGCATTTCAGTGAGGAGCTGAAAACTAGGGCACATGCGGCGCTAACGCTGAGCTGAAGCTAAAGATTTGATTTTGTAGAAACAATTCTGGGTCAATTTCGTATGAATTTGACAACTATGGCGGTGGGTTTGTTCCACATACCAAAGACGAAGCTCTGACCAGCTTCTTCTCCATGGCAAAACGAGCTGAGGCTCATGGGTACTGTAGTATTTAAAGCCATCTGTAGGACCAAAATGTCAGAAAAACCTGGTTGTGGCTGAAATGTACAGATAGCATTTACACATGAATTAACCTTCTTCCAGAATAATTACCTGGTATAGACTGCATGTTAATGCTAAGTGGATATTGGCTCTTCTTCTCTGGTATTAAATCAGCTGCTGAGGTCTGCAGACAGCACACATTCACATTAAGGTTCGACATACTCAACATACTGTCTGTTCATAACCACAAATGTGCAGCTAGCATGAAAAGTAACACACATGTGTCGTCCAAAAGTGGACACACAGATGTGTTGAAAGTCACACTCTGTTGTAAAAATGCATCAGAATTGAAACACCCGCTTTAAGACCCCCTGACACATTTTACACTGAGTGGTAACTGAGATTTTCCTTTTCTTTTCCCCTCTTTCTTTCTCCTTTCCTACTTTATCTCTCTTTTCCCTTCCTCTTCCTTCTCCTCCTCTCTCCTTCCCTCCCAGATCGGGTTGCGAGGGCCCAGTCCTTGACTTGATCAGAAGGGCAATCAATCAAGTTGGTATTTTTTCATGTTTTAGATTTCTCCTTTTTTTTTCTCTCTCTCCTGTTTTTCCTCAAAATTCCTCAAAACAAGACAAAGACAGTAGTCAGCAAGAAGAAACAACCACTAGGGGGCAGCAAGGCACCAGGACCCTGTAGATGAAGGACTGGACTGAAAAGGAGGAAACACAGGGGTCAATGGAGCAAGTTAACACATTTCAGCTCAGACTTCTGCTGCTTTACATCAACAAGATGAGAAATATTTCTGTGGTCAAACCAGGAAGAGAGTTAGGAAGGTAATACGTCAAGTTTTTTTACTACTGCCATTACAGAAAAGTCACTTTTGATTTAAAAATCAAACTGTTTATGGTGCCTTTTGCTTGATAATGAAGAGCAGTGTCTAAATGATGAAGCATATGGTTCAGGATTAGATTTTAAATCCACTGATCTTGCAAAGGAACTAACAGCCAACATGGAATAGATAGATGTTCCATGGGAAGCTGCATCTTTTAATCAGAGGATTTCCACTGTTTTCATTTGTATATTTATTTAACCATTTAACTTGAGATACACGAGAGAAATGGCCAAAATGGCAGCGTAGAGTAATTAACACATTACAGTTGTCACATGTGAAGGGGCAGAAAGGTTTGTCGAATGTAAATGATATAAACTCTTTTAACACCATTTTAAAAGAGCGGACACTCAACATCCAGTCTGCGTCTTTAAAGCTGGAAGAGACGTTTTAAACGTACTGGAGTTGACCTGGAGTCATGTGTCGCTGTCGGTTTGTCAGATGATTAACCTGCTGGCTGATTTTCCTGCTCGGCTCCTTCCTCCTTCAGGTGACTTATCTTATCACCTGGCCTTGGTTTTCCTACCTTCCCCAAATATTTATCCCCAGATAGACTTGAGACAGTCCTCAAGTGTCACTTTCAAGTGCGCGGACACATTGTCTCGAACACAGTCCTGCCTGGACACACATGTATACACACACAGTCATTATTCAGGGCTGCAAACAGGAGCGTTTATCTGGTTATTGTTCTGTTCTGTCCAGCGGAGGAAAGAAAAAGTCAATATTTAGCTAAAGGGAGTTGAAAAGATTTATTGTGTGCTCAAGCTCTTTAGTATGGAAGTCCATTCCTGCCAGGACAACAAACAACAAAATACAAAATACTAATTTAAACTAAAAAAAAACAACAACTCAAAATTTACGTTTACAGTCAAATAATATAACAAGTCAAACGTTTGACTTTTTAAATCTAACTCCATACTTCAGGAATATCGACACCCTGTTTAA
Source organism: Maccullochella peelii (assembly GCA_002120245.1). Classification (NCBI taxonomy): domain Eukaryota; kingdom Metazoa; phylum Chordata; class Actinopteri; order Centrarchiformes; family Percichthyidae; genus Maccullochella; species Maccullochella peelii. The sequence goes on along the minus strand of LKNJ01004138.1, from coordinate 22,488 downwards.
CCTCCTCGTCTCTCTGTCTTTCAGACCACTCCGTGGCGGCTAAATCTGGAGGTTGTTTTCCCGGCAAGGCCTTGGTCACGTTGGAGAGCGGCGGTCAGAAGGCCATCGGTGACCTGCAACCTGGTGAGCGAGTCCTGGCCTCAGCAGGCGGCGACGGCAGCGGGGAGCTGGTTTATAGTGAAGTCCTGGCCTTCCTGGACCGCGACCCTGTAACCTGGAAGCTCTTCTACACCCTGCAGACAGAAGCTGGAGCCCGCCTCTCGCTCACCGCCGCCCACCTGATATTTGTGTCCGAGGGGAACTGCTCAGAGGGGGCAGTGCCAGTCCGTGGAGCCCTCAGGACTGTGTACGCCAGCGACGCCCAGCCGGGACAGTGTGTGCTGGTGTCGGAGGGTAAAGCGGGACAGAGGCACAGCGAGGGGCGTCTGTCTCGGATCACCCGGGTCACTGTGAGGGACAGCAGGGGGGCGTTTGCACCACTGACCCAGCAGGGGACGTTGGTGGTGGATGGGGTGGTGGCGTCCTGCTACGCGGTGGTGGACCAGCATTCCCTGGCTCACTGGGCCTTCTCACCGCTCCGGCTGATTCACAGCTGGACTGGGACCACTGGGAGCCACAGTGACGGGATCCACTGGTACTCACAGCTTTTACACTGGCTGGGGAAGATGCTGCTGGACTCAGGACGCTTCCACCCGCTGGGCGCGGCTCAGGACCACAGGTGAGAAAGGTAAAAGGTAACACGGGTGGAGACTATTATCAAAAAGGAACCTGAACCCCTCACTTTTCAACTGGGATAACCCCAAATACAAGCCTGTAGAGCTGTACAGGACCATGATGAACTACCTGATGAGATGGGAGACATTTGGGTTCCTGCTGAGGCCTGATGGGAGTTTTCCGGCAGGACACAAAGAGGGAAGAACAAGCTGTGAACTGACAGATGAATTCTTCCAAAACCACAAATGAGCTGAAAAAAGTGCAGATGTTTCAAAGACGTTTGGTGACACTTGCATCCTTAAAACACTATGAAACAATAAACCCTTTAAATACCCTTAAATACCTTAATCTACCCTTGAAAACACACCAAACCCACTTTTAAGTCAAGGTGGTTTGGGAGCCAGAGATTCTTTCATTTATTCATTTCAAAAGCCCTTAATTAACAAATGAAGTAGATTTTAAGGGGTACATGACTTCCCCCATAATTTACACATTAGTTATCATCTTAAGGAGTTATTAATGTTGGGATTTAGGTGATTTAAAGGGTTTTCTTTATGGATTGAAGTGGTAAAAAAAACAACCTTAACCATGTCATGAAAGCCATCCCAGAAATTTCAACTTAAATGAAAAATGAAGGCACGTTTAAGGTATAAATGAAGGGATGTTTTTATGTAATTATGGTCAATTTTAGGGTTTTTTCACCACTTACAAAGCCCTTAAACCACGCAGATAATCCACTGAAAATAACACATTATATTACAATTAATTATCCCCATTACAAATACCTTAATTGGATCATTATTAATGATTACCAAATAGCATGAAAACCTGACTTTTCATCTTCAAACCATGCAGATATCTTACAAACCATTCTCCCAGTAACATATCTTAATTACTTCAATATAATAGGTTAATTAGTGGGATTTGAAGGTAGAAATTTAAGGGATTTAGTTTCATAGTGAAGTCCACAGGGATGTTGTGCTCTTTGTATGTATCATTACTGCTTTAATACAGAGATTTCAGAATAAATGATGTATTTAAGTGTTATTTGTTTACAGAAATCCAATAATGTTTATGAGGTTATTATGGGTGAAGAGATATGAAAAAGATTTATTTTTTAAATTAAATTATATGGAAATGAGCTGTGTGCTGTTTCATTTCTTCATTTTCTGATGAAGGTGTGGATGACCTGTTGACACGTGAACGCACCTTTACTGACATCTACCGGCTTTCCGTTTGAGAAGCAGGTGCACCGTGCTTCATGACAGTCATTGTGTATCTGCAGCGGAGGAATGCGCGTCTCCAGAGGGGATCCGGACTGATTTAGCCCTCACATCTGACTGGAAACCGCTCTGTGCGCATAAATAAGGCCGTGTGTAAAGACAGCTACACACCAGTTGCACGTATGCAACAGATGTCGGCTAATAATAACAACCTGCTGCGCCTTTAAGAGGATGACTGAGAAGGAAACCTAATATCTTTCCATATCGAGCTCAAGTCTCCATCAATTAACAGTGAGAGCCGAGAAGAGGCCGATATCTGAATCTGTCCCTCTGCTCTGTCTGCCAAACTCCACCTGCTTTTTGTTGTTTTTCATTTTGTTGTGTCACACACCGGATTAAATTACGCATTGCACCTTTAAGAAGCTGTCACCGGGATTAGAGTTACGCGCAGCGAGCCAAGTCGCCCTCCGGAGGGGTTTTACGCACCGTCGGTTTCCAGGGAAGGGTCTCCTTCAACTACATTTCTCCCTCTGTCTCTATTCTTCGCTGATCCTGACACCGCCGGGGAGCCCTCCACACCGCGCGACATGGCCGAGACTGGGAAAGGGGTCACCGCCGGGAAGCTGGCCATCAACGTCCAGAAGAGGCTCACCAGAGCGCAGGAGAAGGTAAACTTTTCTCTCAGCTGATCAGGCGAGGCTCGCATGGCAGCAGGACGCCGTGTCCTCCCGTCACTGTGAAACCTAACCCCTCTACGTTTTACCTTCCAATCCTGCTCGTTAACGCGTTAATAACGACGCAATGAGGGTAGATTTAATGCATCAATCAGTGGTTGTTCTATGTTAAGTTTTCTGCACGGTTCAAGGGGTTTTTAAGGAGTTAAATGAACCCTTACCTGAACCCCATGCGGGGTCAACCCTGTGACATTTAACAAAACCAACGCTGAATTTAGGTTAATTTAATGAGTGTTTTTAATGAGTATTCTGCACGGGTTAAGATTTAAATTAACCTCAACCTTTAACTGGGCTCAACATGTGACAAAAGCACCCTGAGTTAAGGGTGTTTTAACCATTAAACTGTGCAGAAAACCCATTAATAACACCTTAAAATAATCATTTAAATGAATCTGTAAGTTTATGTTGTCTCCAACTGTCACTATGAAACCAACGCTTACTTTATTGCAGTTATCCAATATTAAACCAAATCTGGGGTCAACCCCAAAACAATCAACAAAGACAGTGAATTTGCATCTTAATTGAAAAATTCAGTTGATTTTAATGTAAATCGGTGCTTTTCATAATATTTGGTAACTTTTAATGGTTAAGGTGTTTTTTATCCCTTAAAATAACCTTGAATTGATAAATTCTACTTCATTAAGGGTCTTTAAAATGAAGGTGCTTAACTGTTATGTTTTAAGGGGTAAATTAAGGAGTAAATACGGTATGTTAAGGGATTCTTGATTCATAGTAGAAGAAACTGAACCCTCAACAAGCTGCAGGGCTGCTGTTCTGTAGCTGAGGAAATAGTTTGTATTATTAAATGATTTACATGTTAAAGTATTAAAATCAGTTATGATGCATTCACACGCTTTACTACGACAATATTACAACAAGAAGAAGTCCTTAAATTCATCTAAACAATCAGTTTCAAGTCAAAAGTTTCTCAAAAGCGAATAAGTAGAACTAGATTGGAAGAGAAGTAAAAGTTCTCAGGCGCAGAGTTTAGTTTAGACCTTTTGTTTCCAGTTTGGAGGCTTTTTAAGCTTTCAGATCATTTGGAAAGAAAGAAGTAACAATACTGCTTTACTGATGTTTCTACTTCTAATACTACTACAACAATACAAGAAGAAGAAGTAAAGGAATAGTAGTTCCCAGGTATAAAATAAAAGGCTGTTGGGTGGAAACTTTGCTGTTGGTGGGTTTTTTATGCTTTTAGATCAGTTAAGGAAGCAAAGAAAAGGAAACAGTCTTGTACAGAGTGAGAAAATGATCTAAAACTCATTGCATGATGAGAAAAATATCATGTGTCATGTTACCTGACGTCAGCCACTGTTTGGCCACATTTAAAGTAAGATGTTTATTTGCAAATGAACCAGTAACTGCAGAGTAAAGATTACAGAATGGACTGAGCTCTAAAAGAGAATGAAACCTGATCAACAGTCTGTGTTCAGCTCTCTGTCTCTGAGTTATTATTGTCTGTCCTAATCACTCTTGTTGCTTAAGCCTGCTGAGGTTTTACCCACTAATCACCTCAGTACCACATCAGGAGTGCTGTCAGTCAGTCAGACTGACACACAGACACATTTCATATTTAAACCACTTATTGTTCTCAGTTTGTTTGTCTTTATGCTCCCTAGCCGTGGACACTAACCCCTCCTTCCTCAACACTCCTCTGATGAGTATCTGCTCGTTCCTCGTGGCAGCTGCACATATTTCAAAGCCTCCTGACGTTCAGATCCACACGCCGACACTCTCCTTCTTTTAAAGTCATTTTTGTCTGCAGTTTACATCTTAAAGTTATCTTTTCTAAAATCATTACAAATCCCCATAAGGTTTGGTTAAAGGAATTGTTCAGCATTATTGGGAAATATGGTTATTCGCTTTCTTTCCAAGAGTTGGATGAGACGTTCGATGTCACTCTCATGTCAGTGTGTTGAGTACAGAGCTGGAGTTAGGAGGCAATTAGCTTAGCTTAGCATAAAGACTGGAGGCAGGGGAAAACGGCTAGCCTGGCTCCGTCCAAAGTTCAAAAATACACCTACCAACACCTCTACCGCTCATTGATTAACACGATGAATCTTGTTTAGTTGATCTCTGCACTAACTGAAATGTAAAAACCACAGTTATATTATGTGCCAGAACGGAACTATTTCTTGACAAACAGTGTATCCATCCGCCCTGTTCTTCTGTGCAGTGTCTTCAGCTGTAGCGCAGGTTTTATACAGTCAGTGAGCTCAGCTTTTAGTTGTTACAAGTAAAAGTCCTGCATTCAAAACTTTACTTCAGTAAAAGTACAAAAGTTTTAGCATCAAAACACACTTAAAGTACCAAAAGTAACGTCCCATTTCCCAGACAGCAAACTGCCAGAGAGACTTCTATTCAACGTAATCCTTGTTTTATCATCTTAAATGTACATAAATATATCAGAACGTGTTTTTGAGTCAGAAACAGAAACAACAACATTACAAGATGTCAGATTGTCTCTGCAGAGCTCGATATCAGATCCTAGATTCTCCTAATTGCTCACGATTGGCCGGAGACCATGAAAAGTGCTTCCTGTTGGCTCTGTAATGATTGTTGTTGCTAATTTAAAGGAAATCAACCTGCACAAGGTAGAAAAGTACAAATTGAACTCTTCAGTGTTCAAATGCAACGCAAACGCAGCGTTTGGAAGCCGGTGTGAGAGACGTTCAGGCGATACTGAGCCCTTGAGTCGGAGTTGCTGGGAGTAAAGAGGAAGGTCAGAGTATCATCTTCCCTCTGAAGGCCGGCTGAGGTGGAGGAGGGGAGTGTCGGCTTCAGCTGTCTGTCTGCTGGCACGCCGCCCTCCACCCCTCACCTCATCCACCTCTACACTCTCTTACTCTCTCTGGTTTTTACACTCCGACATCTCTCCTGTCCAGTGAGGGAGCAGGAAGGTTCAACATAATGAAAAAGATGAAAAAAGACACCCAGAAATCCTGTGAGGAAATTACTTTTTCCAGTATTGTAAGACATATAGACTTTATATTATTATATTAGCAAAATTACAACTTTAACTCACTCTGTTGTGTGTTATATCAGAGAAGTGAGGACATAAGAAGACCTTTGTTTTGTCATGTTGAAGAAATTCAGGCACAGAAGTTGGTTGGAAAAGTGCGAAGCTGCAGTATTAAAACTCAAACCAGCAGAAGCCTCGAAGCTTCGATAGAAAATGTAACAGCAGCGAGCAGCGAGCTATTTCACTACTCGTAGAGCTCTAAAGATAGCATCCAGTCATCAGTCTAATGTTTATTCTGTGCAACAGTTTGTGATGCAAAGAGCACTTGTTGCTCTGCAGACTTTTTCACACAGTCACATATGTATTTACTCCTCTTCATCTTACTGGTCGTGATGTGAGAGATGGTTTCAGCAGTTAAACCAATCAGTCTTTAAATCTTTTACAGTTTGTGTGTTTCCTTGTTGATTATCGTGCTAAAGAAGACGTAACGTTAGAAGATATCCGCTTGATTTGTCTAACTTCAGATGAACTGCTGTCACACCTCCACACACCTGAGCGATCACTCTTTAAAGTGGGCGTGTTTGATGATGATGATTAATGCTGAACGAATATTTACTGCGGCCACATTTCATTTCATTACTTCTTTGATTTCATTCTGAGTAATAATTTGATTCGGACCAGCTGACAGAACCATCCCGAGCCTCTCCCGGTGCCACCGTGGTTGTCATAGTGATGTAATGTCACCCGCTCATGAACCGGTCAGCTGTGCCGCAGAGCATGCTGGGAAAATTCCCCTCGGTGGAATCCGGATGAGTGCGGTGACGGAGGAGGGAGGTCGGGGAGATGGTGGCCTTTAGAAAGCAGCCGGAGACCCGGAGTGGTGCTGGGAGTCAAAGAGGCAGGACCCCACGACACTAACCCCCCTCCCCCAGCACCCAAAGGTTTCAACACCCCCTGCACACCTGTCCCTCCCTCCCAGGACTCCCAGCATGCTTCACTGCTGTGGGCGGGGCTCAGATGTGTGTGTGTGTGTGTGTGTGTGTAAGTGTGTAGGGGGTGTGTGCATCTATCTATAGCCCTCCTGACCTGGGCCTCCTTCTCATCACTCTTAATACCCCACAAACTGCCAGTGTGTGTGCTCCGGGTGTATTTTTGGGGGTTGAAATTTAACACTGATGGGTGGCGGGCAGCAGTGAACACACACACACACACACACAATTACAGTAGTAAACTCAGTATGTTCCATTATACCTGACTTTACAGTATAAGTGTAAATGCAGCATGGTCACGTGATCTTCCAGACTTTCCGAGAATCACCTGAATGCACCGTGAAACATTTGACTGGCACACAATGAGACAGACACTGAGGCCTGTAAAGGATACACCAGTTGTGTCGTCCAAATATAGGTCCGGATTTTAATAGATGCAACTGGTTAAATGATCTAAACCACAGCAAAGGCTTTGAATCTGCTACCTGAACTCTATAAATAATAGTAATAATAGTAATAATAATAGCCTTTATTTATTTAGCATTTTTACAAAGTTATTAGCAGCTGAAAAAGAAAAAGACACAAAACAGATCTGAACAACAGAATTAAATAAGTAAAAAAAGACCAAAGTAGCAGAGTAGGTAGGTACAGCATATATTATATGTATGCATATCATTAAGCATAATGTCTATATGTGATATACATGTTTATATAACACCTGTTTAAAACTAGCTAAACAGTAACATTGATGCATCAGCATTAACAATCTTACTTTGGGTCCGTGTAGCTGATAATACTTCTGGACTTCAGTGGGATATTGAATGAAGGTGTAACTGGCTGTATTTCCTCTGAGAGCTATTAAAACGGTGTGTGTGTGAGTGTGTGTGTGTGGACGCTCAGTGAGCAGGTGTGTGTTGCAGCAGTGGGGAAGTCCCCGTCGTCGTGTTGATGGTGGGTTGTGTATCCGTCACAGGATTAGGGCGGCAGGTGGTGCTGGTGGCTGCAGAGGTGGAGGCTCGTCCGTGTGCTCGCAGTCGGTCATCTGATCAGATTAGCTGCTGACCTTGTCCAACTAACAACAACAACGTGATTTGTCTTCTTTCTCTAATCCGTCCTGCAACACAATGACATTTATCTGTAGAGTAAAATGAATATTCAGCTTGTTTTGGAGTTGTGAAAGAGCCAAAAAGTTGTGAAAGAATTCCCTCCAAACTTTGTGGAGATGAAGAAAGAAGTGCTTTAAAATGTGACGCGTGCAGTTGTATCTTGCCTTCAAATGTTTCTTTACTCTTTGTGGGATGTTGACTCGTTTTCTTTCTCTCTGCCTTTGTCCATAAATAAAACCAAACACCTGGAAGCTGATTTACATGCTTTCAAATAGCTTAAAGGAACACACGCTGCTCCATCAGGTCACTGAGGCTCTGACCTTTGACCTCCAGTAGCCAGTAACAAAGACCAGACAGGAGCTGAGAGGTTTTTCGTAGCAGTTTCTCACTTCTGGTGATTGTGAAGACAATTGGTATTTGACCAATCTGAACACACACACACATACACACACACACACACACACAGCTGGTGTGAACCGCAGACGGAGGGGAGACACATGGCTTTGACAGGCGGCCTGAAAATAGACACATACATGCCTCCAGTTATCTGAATAAAGCACCCTGAATGAAATGAGACCTGCATGGACAGATTAATAGATCGATCGATTGATAGATTGATACTCCTGTCGTCTCCTCTGCAGGTCTTGCAGAAGCTCGGCAAAGCAGATGAGACCCGAGATGCTGCCTTTGAGGAGATGGTGGCCAACTTCAACAAGCAGATGGTCAGGAAACATTTTCCACCTTCACCAGTCTTCCTTTAATCAGGATTTCATTCGCTAAAATGGCCTTTTTAAAGTATCTTTTCTGGGACTTTATGCCTTAATTAGACAGTAGAGAGATGAGAGGAAATGACTCTTTTTAGAGGTATTTGAAGGCTATTTTTTAATCCATCCTGTTAGCTTTAGTTTCTCTTATTCTCACTCTCAAACTCTCCTCTTCTTTGCCCGCTGTGTTGGCTCTTTCAGGCAGAAGGCTCCAAACTGCAGAGAGACCTGAAAGCCTACCTGACAGCAGTGAAAAGTGAGTGTGTCTGTGAGCATGTGATGCTTACACACCCAGCTGTGATCTAACATTATATATAAACTCACCGCTATCCATGCTATTACTCAATGAAGTCAACTGTGATTAAAACATTGTCGCAGAAAGTGGCGTTGCACATCAGTTCTCTGTACTTTTATAGGAATTTGGGGCTTTTAGTAACCTGGCAGCAGTGGTGGAAGTAAAAGTAGCTACAATTTAACTCACTATGCAGCCAAAATGGGCTGGTTGTCGTTGTTACATTATTATATGTTATTCTATTAGATTATTATTATTGATGCACTAACATTTAAGATGCATTTTAATATTGTAGCTGCTGCTGCATTTTTTAAACTGTCGGGTAGTTTAAGTTAGTGTATCCAGTCCAGCACAGGCAGCCTGGGTGTAGTTAGTCTTTAATTGTAACACAAAGAGGCTCTGCAGGGAGCAGACGTGACTTTATGATGATCCTCTTGTATGTATTTGTGCGTTTGTTTGTGTTTCAGCGATGCACGATGCGTCACGGCGGCTTCAGGACTGTCTGGCCGACATGTACGAACCTGACTGGTTCGGCAAAGAGGAGATGGACGCGTTGACAGAGGTGAGACCAGGAAACTGTTTACTGATGCACAAAACATCAGCAGTAAAAGAAAAGAAAAGAAAGTACTTTTTCTTTTTTTCTGCTTTCTACCATGACGCTCTCTGCTTCCACTTCCACTGTCTGTTTCCAATCCAAACACTATAACAGGGAGGGTTCTTTAGCTGGTGTTAATGATTTGTGCGTCTTAAATGTGATATTTGCACATAAAGGAAATTAAGGCAAATTAATGTCCTATGTTTTTCATATTCAAACGCATTCATGTTACACATTGTGGTATTTAATGTAGTCTAAATAATCCTCTGCTTTATGACAACATTTAGTTTCCTGGACATTTCTGTTCCTGTGATTGATTGAATATTTGCAACGTCTGTTTCTTCCACAAATGTATCAGCTGTTCATCATTGGCTTCAGGGAGACTCACTCCTTCTTTTCCTTCTTTCCCTGCCTGCTAACACACTTTCTTTTTCTTAACTGCATGCGTCTCTCCTTCCATCCTGAAGGAGATGATAGAGAAGGAGATGGACAATAACTTGGAGGTAAAACGCAGATAGCATCCAGTGTTTCCCACAGCTCAGGGCCAGTTATTTTAGACTGATTGGTAAAAAAAAATTAAATCTGTACCACAATTGCAGCCTTGTAAGCTCATGACGCACCAGAAAACTAAATTGTTGGATGGATACAAACAGATTTACCACGAGCAGGACATTTGCTGTCATATGGACAAAGGAATGTAAAACATTCATATAAAGGCTGTCGTAGCTGTGCAGCTGTAGTCTGTAGAGGGAAAGAAGTTATTCTGGTGGTTATCTTTTCCAGTTTGGCTCCGTGTGGGAAACTCTGGTTCAGCTGCAGGAGAGGAAGTAGTGGTTGGTTTTAGACCGTTTAGTTTCTTGTCAGCAGGTGCTTTAACTCCTCACAGCCACATTGGTAGCTATAACAGAAGAAAACTGATTATTTGTTAAATGAAAGAGACTGTAAGAAAAAATAATAGTGTTTCTCTCAATATTTAATGCAGGACTAGCCTACAAAGAAGGCAGAAATTGAAAAGAATTATTGTGTGTGTTTCAGGACACAGACACTCTGTGGTTAGACTACCAGAACGTCACGGACAAATCTTTGATCTCTATGGACGCGTACCTGGCTCAGTTTTCTGATATTAAGGTCTGTATGTTTCTGGTTTTTTGTTGCTATGTGTGAAACAATCCCATCATATCACTTTTGCAAAATCACCCAAAATGTCAATGTAAGTGAAAGAGGATCCCCTTTTATACAAACGATATTTGCTCCGTTTCTCTTAATAACAAGAATTTGGTTCGAAGAAAATGGTTCTGACCTGAGCTCTGCTGCCACAGGCTCGTATAGCAAAGCGCGACAGGAAGATGGTGGACTTCGACAGCGCCAGGCATCACTTCGCCTCCTTACAGAAAGGAAAGAAGAAGGACGAGGCCAAGATCGCCAAGGTAACCACGAGTGTGTGTGTGTGTGTGTGTGTGCACATTAACGTAGGCTGATGAATTATGCTATGTGTCGGCAGTTTGTGTGAGTTTGAGCATGTTCTGCTGCTTATACTAAAGTTTAAAGGAACAGTTTAGTTTTTGACTTAAGGTGGTATGAGTTACTCATTGCATGGACTATTCATACCACCTTAAGTCAAAAAATCTACTACTACAGTTTCACTTTTATTTGTTAGCTAGCTAACCCTTGTTATATTCATTATAACTGACAGATTCTCTTAATTACTAAATGCTAATTAACATGTTTGCGTTTGTCTTGAATTGTTGTTGTGTGCTCTTCGTCTTTCCATTCTCTCTCTCTCCCCTCCTCCTCTTCCTCTCTCTTGCATGGTGTGTGTGGTTAGCCAACAGCCCTGTTGGAGATGGCGACTCCCAGCTGGGCTCAGGGTTTGATATCAGCCCACCAGGTGGCTCAGACTAACCTCTCCTACAACCAGGTGAAACTCTGGTTCATCACTGACTCCCCCTCCTCACCCCAAATCTGTTAGCCTGGTCCTCCGCAGGCTCTCTACACATGATCCACGTTGTGCTGGCTGTTTGTGAATCATGTATTTCAGTTTCACACGAAAGAAGGCGCTTGCTTTTTGGGAAGAAGACGAGTAAGAACCTAACGATCGAGAAGGGTTTGGGTGTTTCATCCATTACTGGTCGCTTTGAGGTTACATCACAGACCAGACTGGGCGGTTTTCCATCCAGTTGGGCTACTTTTTATTAGCCACGCTATCAGCTCGGCCTTTAATTGATTGCCATGAATTCCTTTTACGGACATTCATGTTCCAGAGAGGATGAATCCTACTGACTTTGGTGATCCTCTCACTCTTCCTCTAGCGCCGCCATGAGGTTGATATTTGTAGTTTTTAGTGAAACTATTAGATGGATTGTGAAGTTTGGTTCACACGTTCATGTCCCCGTGGCGCCATCATCAGGTTAAAGGTTTTATTTTTTATGACCAAATACCTGCAGAACTAATTCCCTTCAGCCTCAGCTGCACTTTGTGCTAATTAGCAAATGTTAGCATGCTAGCACACTTAACTAAGATGGTATACATTAAACCTGCATATTAGCCTGCTGATGTTAGCCCACGCTGACCGTGCTGATCATGTGTAGAGCGCCTCACTATAATTTGATCCCCAATCCAAACTACTGTTTACATTGCTTTGTGTCATAGCTATCTGTGCATTTGACAGAAACATCCTTTTATTTACTTTTCATCGTTATTCCGACTCGAATGCTGTGAGCATTCACGTGCCTGCAGTTATTGAACCCTGTATGTGTTTGTCTGCATGTACGTGTGCTCATGAAAAACTGCCCTTCTTAAACAATCTGTATTACACACACACAGAGTACAGATATATTATTATTGTCTGTGTGTCTGTGTGTGTGTGTGTGTGTGTGTGTGCAGGCGGAGGAGGACCTGGGCCGAGCTCAGAAGATTTTCGAGGAGCTGAACGTGGAGTTACAAGACGAGCTTCCATCACTGTGGGACAAGTGAGACACTTTTTTCTTCTTCTATAAAATTATAATTTAATGACGACTCGGCCCAAATGTTTAAAATGCATCTGTGTGTGTGTGTGTGTGTGTGTGTGTGTGTGTGTGTGTGCAGTCGTGTTGGCGTCTATGTTAACACATTCCAGAGCCTGGCAGGTCATCAGGAGAAGTTCCACAGGGACATGAGCAAGGTGAGTCAAGCTGTCCGTGTGTGATCGATGAAACTAATAGAACTGATAGAGTGATCGGTTGATGTATTGATCAGTCTGCTCTGTGTGTCTCCTCAGCTCAGCCAAAACCTGAACGACATCATGACCAAACTGGAAGAGCAGCGGCAGCTGAAGTAAGTCAACAGAACAGAGTTTTCAGTCCATCACTTCAGACTTTAAAGATTTAACGACATGTAGAGCAAATGCGAGTAATGTCCCTCACACCGCCCCCTACTGCAGAAAAGATGGTACTGCAGCAGCAAAGGCAGGAGATGGTGCCAAGAGGTAAAAATCTGCTGCACTTTAATCCTCATGTGATCCGCACAGGCTGGGCATGTAGCGCTTTGCGTCATTTTTAGCAAAAAAATTAACTCATCAGCTACGGGCACTTTTGACAGGAAATGCAGGAGATAGAAAGCTAATGCAAAACACATTTTAAATGTTAAAAGGAAAAGCGTTTACTTTTTTACAACCTTTTTACAAATCTGAGATTTTTAGAATCCACTCTTTCAAAAGTTCATCAGGTACAGTTTTACAATTCTGCTCAACGTATAGCTCCCCTCCTCGCCTTAAACCTGTAACCCGTTGTGACACTTCCTGTCTGCTTCCTGTTTTGTTTCTTCCTGACAATAACGTTCTGTGTATGTGGTCATATGCATGTTGTGCTCTGGATATCTGATGCCATGTTTCACTGCTTGTTAACCTGTTGACATGCAGTAGATGTTTGTTAAAAGCTTTTTGTCGCCCTCGTGTGGATGGAGCTGAGAACTGCATGTGCGATGAGTTTGACTCTTTTTCTCTCTTCTTCACTTCTTTCTACTTTGATACTTCTCTTTGTCCCTGTTTTCATGCTCATATCCACCTTTTTTCATTTTCTTCCTTGGGCTCATTTCTCTCTCTCCTGCCTCCTGCCTTTTTCTTCCTCTTTCTCTCAGTGAGGAAGCCAACCACAGCGAATCGGCCAGCTCACCACCAAAGGTAAAGACAACCACCAAACAACACACTTGCTCCCAGTAAAACTGCCCTGGCCACATGAATGTATAAACTGTATATCTAGTTACAACATGACAATGATGTTGACGAATGGGATAAAAAGGAGCTTTTAGCACAACAGCATCATTGCACAAAGCACCCAGATACAACTAGAAGAGATCAGCATCAAATCAAAGCAGAACAAGAAGAAGCTGATGATGGACTGAAGGCCTCAGTATGCTTCAAAGGAAGTCCTGGTCTGATTGTCTAACAGCATCTTAAACCCTCTTTCAGACATCAGACTCGTGTCTAACCTTTCAGCCACATAATGAACAACTTAACCATCCGTCATTTTGTGTGTGCTAATGTGTCTCTGTCTTCCTCACTTCTCTTGCATGCGTGCACGCGTGTGTTGTGTGGTTTTGATTTAACCCTCCTGGTGGTGCAGAGGCCCGGTCCTCCTCCCATCCGGCCTCTGCCCCGACTGACGCCGTCCCCGGATCAGAGACAGCAGCATGGCGGCCTGTTTGAGGACGAAAACACAGACTCCGCTACCACAACGACACAGCAGGTCAGACTGATTATTCTACCCCGACATCCTGGTTACTTTTAAAAAGATCATCTGCAGACGGACAAAAATACATGACAAACAAAAATCATTTCTGCTTGGTCGGCTGGGACATTCCTAGACAACTATAGGCTGATTTTATCGGTCAGTATTGGCTCATTAAATATATATATCGATTGGCCTCAAGAATCCAGTTGAGCTCTACTAAGATAGATAAAATGTCAGGACTGCATTCTCTCATTTAGTGCTAGGAGTAGTTAGCTTTATAACATTTGATTTCCCCTCCATTACCTGAGGTCTTTTCACTGAGTTGATTTCTACCTAAAGAGCAGATGTTTGGAAATCTAAAAACTCCAGTTCGCCGAACACGACGCTTCGACAGCGTTTATTCCCACAGACAGTAAACCCTCCTAACCTGAGTGTATGTATGCGTGTGTGTGTGTGAAGCAGTGTGAGCCCTGGTCAGGGGGGAACCTGCTCGACTGGGATGTGGAGATATTACAGCCCATCACATTTCCAGCTCCCGAGGTGGGTGTGCTTTGTAAAGGTCAAAGGTCGGCAGAGTTCAGTCAGAGCTGAAGGGTTGAAGACTGTGTTTACATGCCGTTTAAAAAGCCTGTTAGCTATATTTCATTTCACCCCACCTGAACCGACCTTCTCACAAAACCAGAAAGTGTCGAGAGCGTCTTTAAAGAATAGATATAATAACCGTAGCTTCCACAGAAGATGCTATGCTCCTAAAATTTGGGGGTTTGAATCCCGAAAAGAACAGTTTACGTTCTAAATTGACAGGTACTTTGAGATTTTAGACTGCGTGTAAAAACAGTCTCTGTGTGAGTGTGTGTGTTCTGTCAGGAAACAACCTCCTGGTTTTTGCTTATTTGAACTTGCATGGCTTTGTACGTGCCCATTCAGCCTCACGTTACATGCAATTGTTTGTTTAGCTGATCAGAATTATTGATGATGGTGATTGATAAAATGTTAAAGGACCCTGACTGAGTCTGTCTTTACAGCTTTTAAATGCTTTTAGTTGGTTCTGCTTCAGTTTTAAAAAAAAGTAGAATCTATTGGTTGTTTCTTTCCAGGTTTACATTACAAGCATAAAATAAGTAAAATAGATCAGCAAAAAAGAAGAGGAAGAAAAATAATCTATTACAAAATTAATTAGAGCTGAATAATCGATTAGTACATCTGCAACCGCTTTGATAATTGTTTAAATTGTGTTTCAAGCAAAAGCTGCAAAACATTCTCGGGTTTAAAAGAATTGACTGAATTTGGTTTGCTACATTATTGTTGTGTGAGTAAAGACTTTGATGACGGCTTCTTGCACACGTTGATCTCACTAGTTGTCTCTTACTGCCCCACGGAAGGCGGCGTCATGGGCCTCATGGGTAAGCATGGCTTCCTGTGTTCTTAATGGAGACATTTTCTTTTATTTCTATAATGATCATGTAAAGCAAAACAGAGGGAGATAGATGCTTTAGTTACTAGTTTACTCTTCTTTTGATATTCTTCCATCATTATGGACTACTTACGGTGGAATAACTCTCCAACTGCATCTGTTTTCATCAAAACCTCCTTCCTTTGGCTTTATGATACCCCACACAACCCCTGGTCGTGACCTTTATGATACACTTTGAACCCTTGCCGACCAACTGCTCCTCTGGCATCACCTTCCTCCCATCCTTCCGCCTCTTGCTTCCAAACCCGCCACAATGCTCCACCACCCCTGACCTTTTGTAGAGAGAACACACCGCCGCAGAGCAGGAACCCCAGGATGATGACGACCAATACCCAGAGGAGGCCCAAGGTGGCTGGGGTTGCGATGAAAGCAACACCCAGAGCTACACCCAGCCCAGCTGGGATGATGCAGAAACAGCTCAGGGTCAGGAGAGCTGGAGCGACGATGGAGTCTGTGCCGCTCAGTTGTACACTAAGCCCAGCTGCGACGACGATGGCGCCCAAGTGGAACAGGGTGACTGGGGCGGTGATGGAGAGGCCCAGGTAGGGTCGGAAGGACAGGGAGGCGGGTGCGACCTCAGTGGGGTCTTGAAACGATCACAGGTTAAAGCCTGGAAATTCTGGTCAAAACCCTCTCTTCTTCCTTCTTTTTTCTACTTGGAACTCTTTTTAATGCTTCAGACTTTCTTCATTACACATCTGCCCATCTACATTTCTTTGACTTCCTTAATAACACACCTGGACCTTTTCTGCTTATTTTGTTGTACAGACTGCGGTGACCAACGGCTCAGGTGGTGAACTCCCTCCAGGATTCGTCTACAAGGTTAAATGACTTTATGCTCCATTATCTCCATTAACATGTGGTTTGACTGGGTCCACATTCAATTAAAAACCTTTCTTTTGTCTGTATTTTTACTTCAGGTGAAAGCAATACATGATTACACTGCCACTGACGGGGATGAGCTGGAACTGAAGATGGGAGACGTCGTGCTGGTTTTGGCCTTTGACAACCCTGATGAACAGGTCACTGACTTACACTCACTTTCACTGTTTCACTTTATATGCTCCATGTACATTTGTATTTACACTTGTATTTACATTTGGGTGTATTTTTAAAGACCTGGGTGTTTTCCCACTTTATTATATTTTTATTGAGTTTATCCTAACCACCACATTGAAAATGTATACATTAGTGACTTTTGCTTAGTAAGCATGCAAACAAAAAATTAGTTTTATATACATTTAAACCCTTGTTTACGTGTTAAATTTTAAGATTTCTGCAATGAAACTTAGTTTGTATTCTGTCTCCCTGCAGGACGATGGCTGGCTCTTGGGCGTGAAGGAGTCTCACTGGGTGCAGAACAAAGATATTTCAGCCAAAGGCGTTTTCCCTGAGAACTTTACTCAGAAGGTTTGAGGTTCATGCCACATGAAGATTCTGCCCCCCTCCTTTGCCCCAATCTCCATGTCTTCACCAGGGTGGAATCGTCACTAAATGTCTATTTACACAGCAAAATGTTCTGTACATGATTAGAAATGTGCACTGAAAAGAAGAAGCACATCTCAGTGGCTATGATACCAAATGATTTCTTTGTGCAGTTGAAAACAGTGCCAGTTAACACATTTACGCAAACCAAATTGAATGTTATAGTTAAAAAGATGATAAAGAATAGGTTTTACCCCGCTGCCTCACTACCTTGTCACAATCATCAAAAATGTTTTAGTCAAATTGTACACCCAAAATTGAATTTATTAATTTGTTTATTTTTTGATTTCTTAACACAAAACAATGTGTTGTAATATTTAAAAAGGGGAAATAAGTCATGGATGGTACTGTATGAATGTCAAAATGTTTTATGTTGTGTATTGTCAACGGTTTTTGAAAAAATGATGTTTTAGGAACTTTTCACAGTTCCTTGCATGAAGCATTTGATTGTATTGTCGTTTACTTTGTAACACAACAAACACTGTGACACCAGGTGGGGTCGCTCTATGAAGTGGGATTGTCTGAAAAATGCAGGTGTCCCAGAATAGGGCCCTGGAGAACACCACAGATATAAACAGTATGTTTGCAGGGCTTTGCCTTGCATTATCAAAATCTATTACAGTTTCTTGGGCTTGTAGGATTATCAAAGGGAACAGTAGTTTTTCATTTATTTTATTGGCCATTTTGAGGACATGACTTGACGTGTGGCTTAAATTTTCTAATGCAGATACAGTTTTATTTTGACTTTTGAATCATCTTTTCATTTCATCTTATCATCATGCGGATTTTTTTTCCTTCATCTTTAGTTACCACTATTTATGACTATTTACCACTAGTTTAGATGTCATAGGTTGAGACAGGATGTGTATTTAATTGAACTCTTTTTAAACATTTTTCATATGAATTTGATTCTGGATCTATGGGCTCTCTTGGACAGGACTATGTGACTGGGCCTTTAGACACATTAATTTTAGCGTTTTTTTCCAGTAACCAAATATTCTGCATAAACCAAAGTTAAACTCATGCAAAAGGTATTTTCACATTGTGTGGAATGGATGAATAAGGAATCAGTTCAAGTGGTAACTAATGCACCATCTGTTGGATCAAATCAGCGTCATTAAAGATGAATGAAACAACATCTGCCATGTCAGTGTGTTATGTGTATTACCTTTTTACTTCATCCTGAATCTGTTGCTGCTGTTTTTCCTTTGTACAACACCAGGTGGCGTTGTGGTCAGGATTCAGTTTCTGAAAGTTTTGCAGAATCAGGTTTGAAGTCAGTTCAGTCCAGTTCAGGCTCTCTTTAAGAGTACACCAGTAATGTGACAGCATAACATTTCTTCTCAGCTTTACTGGTTATAAATACAAGTGATGCTTATTCATTATGATCATGTCTTAGAAATCTGCAACAACAAACTTTTAGGAAACAAACTGCTTCAGAAAAAAAGGAACTGGGTTTAATGTAACCCAGTTTTAACAGCCTTCATTTTACATAACCTAGTTATCCCAAACTTGGTTATGTAGCAGTTACCAAACCAACCCATGCTGACACACTGCACATCAGCCTGGCCTCAGGCCGTGTTGTTCTGTAGCTAATCTACATTACTGCTGACATTTTGAGCTTCGTGCCAGCAACAGCAGCGTGACCTTCGATGTTTCTGTAACAACAGGACACCCAATCATGCGGAAAACACAACAGAGCAGCCCAGCCGGGCCTCATGGAGAGGGGAAATCAGGGGAGGCTTCCTCTCCTCCTACGATAGATCAAACAGCAGTGAGGGAGCAGGCCTGGAGATCTGATCATAAAGAATCATATTTAAACATCTTAAATGTCCAATTCTGTATCTATGTTAGAGTAGTTCATAGGTCAATCAAGTTGTCCATCAAAAACATGATACCTACTAATATTTAAAGGACCACACCAGTGTCTGGTAAATCTTAAAACTGCTAAGCATTTGTCTGTTTTCATTTGTGCTAAACATCTGTTAGAAAAGGTAATAAAGTCTGTCTTGTAACAATGAGAGGCCTAGCAGGAATGTTGCAACCACCACCTCCCCATTGTGTGCTGATGATCTGTGTACTCCAGCTACACACATCAGCTGACATCCGAGAGCAACAAGCCCTGAGAAAAGAGTAACTATGGAAACTAAGTGGGAGCGTGTTCTGGCATTTTGTCATTGCGTCTCTAGGGTTACCTTCAGAAGCAGAGGTGAAACATACAACAGCCATTTGAACTCAAACAGTAGAGCCCATTGAAATAAACACAATAGTTTTTGTCACTAACTAGGATTTCCTCAAGACTTTCTCTCTTGTCAGGAAGGAAAAAGCTCTAAAGCGGCATCAAGACCACCACTGGAAAAACAATACTAGTCTAAATCTCTTGGGAGAAATCATAATCCTTTGTTAATCTCTAGCTTTTGTAGTATTGCATGCAGCCACCCTACTAAATATGACTACCAATCTCCTTTCCTCTATCTGTGGGGTAATGAAACTGATGAATCACATACATCGATGTTTTGTAATCTGCTGGAAAAGAAACGCTGATCTCAAATGTCACCTGCCTTTGAGAGAAGTGTGCTTTAATGTTATCCCCTGGCTACCTTTGCATTGCAAATGAATCTCACTCGAAGTGGTGATGCAACGGTGATCTGTAACAAAAGCCTGTTCAGGTCACTCTGGGAGGTATCTGTTTTCTTTCCTCTGCAAGACAAGATAAGAAAACAGAGGCCCCCAATGTGCCATGTTAACAGGACCAAGCTTTCATTTGAAACTCATAAGAATTATGCGTCATAAGAATAATTTTTTTCATGTACACGACCTCTTTTTGTCTGGTAACTGAAAGGCCATGAGTTTGATTCAACAGCAGTCCAACAACAGGCTGTTCAAGTGTTCTTGAGCCCGTTTGAACCCCTACCTGTTCACTGCAGAGTAACAACAACTAACACGCCTTAAATCTAAAATGTGAAATTTGAGGAGAGGGCGAACAGTTATGGGTCATATTTCACAGCCACTCTGGTCATTGTTGGTGGTTACTCATCTATTTAACAACAGCTGTTGTTCCTTATATCTGAGTAGGGGGGCATACCAGTTGATTTTCTTTTTTTTTTTGTGCTCCTCCTCTTCCTCATCTTTCATCAAAGGAGACGGTGTTTGCTTCTCCAGCTCCTCCAGTTACCACAACATGCCAGGCTGTTGCCTAGTGATGCCACACTATAAAGCGGTTCCCTGCACTCGTACGTGACACAACATCCCCAGCCACTCATCTCAGGTGAACGAGGGACTGCTTCAAGCAACGGAAACATGGTGAGAACCTCTTTGTTTTATGGTTACGTTCTACACATGAGCGACTCTACGTGAGTTATGTGAAAAACACCTCAGAAAGACATGTTGGTTTTATTTTGATATATATATATATATATACATGATATGTGCTACACAATGGTCTGTGCTTAGCCATAATTGCTGCAGAGGCAGTTTGTGACAGAGAAAATAAAATCGTGACAGCACTACTCTTTCTGTTTGGTTTTCAAAGCAAGTTTGAGACCTGTTAGATTCCAGAGCTGCAAAGTGATTGTATCGTGTTATTCTGTAGTTAGATCCCTTCATGGCAAAGCTGTCTTTTGGCGGATTTTGGAAAGTAAGACAAGCTCTTTGATGCCTTTTTAAATCGTTCCTACAAGCCATTTTGAACATACTCTAGCTTGGCTCAGTTACTAGGTGTCAATGGGATTGAGTAACAGCTCCCCTCTCAGGGGAATACACCTTAGCACTAGGGTTAACATATGATCTTGATTACTGTTTTTGTTGGAACTGATGTTGCTAATTGGGATGCACCAATACCAATAGCTTTTTCCCCAGACTTAAAATTTGTATACCTCATTACGTGCAGGGGTGGAAGTAATGAATTACTTTTACTCTGGTTACTGTAACAAAGTTGTTGGTTTTTTGTGTACCTGTACTTTTTGGGTATTCTTTAAAATCGGTAATTTTACTTTTACACAAGTACTTTTTATCACAAGTGTTGTCCTAACCAGTTACAAAGTAAAAATAAAAGTCACATGAAAAAGTTCTGATAAACCGTGTGAGAGTGAAACAAAAGAAAGGAGCCAAATCAGCAGCTGCAGCAGAGAAGAAGAAGCTGCTGGTGTGTCTGCAGCCGCAGGAGGGCAGAGCTCCAGAGAGCTCCATGTCCAGAGAGGTGACACTCTGCACTCAGCTGAAACTCTGGAGATACATGTGGATTGTAGACGTTCACTGGCCGAATGTCAGGGGAGTGGAGGGTGCGGTTGCACCTGGTTGGTGTTTGTAGCCTAGTTAGGGAACAGGCCAAAAATGCACAACAATGCAATCAAATGGGCGGGGTATGGTTATGATTAGCATTGTTGTACCTCTGCATTGTTAAAAAAGGTTGCACCTACCTTAATTAATCACAGATTTAATGCACCACTTGGTGAGCATGCTAAGTGACCCAAATCAAACACACCCATGTGTATACGTTGACACTGAATGACGTTTTAACTTTGACTTAAACTAAAATTTCACTACGTGGAACTCATTGGTTGGTTTATGGAAGGTAATATAAATATTGGTATTTTTAGCTAAAAATGCTAACTTTTAAAAACTGATTTGCTGGCCTGTCATAACTTAATGAATGTAACTAATAGCAGAAACACTGAATTTTACTCTTTTTGATGTAGATTGGTCTTGCTAGCCAACACCCAATCCTCTAGCAGCTGACTTTCTTTCATTTAAGAGCGTTAAGTAATTTTGTTTTGAAAAAATTGCGTGTGAGAAGGACTTGACATCTGAACAACTTGTTCTTGCAGCGTGAATGTATCTCTGTCCATGTCGGCCAAGCCGGAGCTCAGATAGGCAATGCATGCTGGGAGCTCTACTGCCTGGAGCATGGCATTCAGCCGGACGGTCAGATGCCCAGTGACAAGACCATCGGAGGAGGAGACGACTCCTTCAACACCTTCTTCAGTGAGACTGGAGCTGGCAAACATGTTCCCAGGGCCGTCTTTGTGGACTTGGAGCCAACAGTCATAGGTAAGAGTATAAAATAAGTTTCTTGGCTCCAGAGACATTTAGGATAGAAAAATATTGGAATGGGTCTTTCCACAAGGAATTTGATTTGTGAACATTTGATTGTATTGTAAATTTTTTCCAATTACAGATGAAGTACGAACAGGAACCTACCGCCAGCTCTTCCATCCTGAGCAGCTGATCACCGGCAAGGAGGACGCAGCCAACAACTACGCCCGTGGTCACTACACCATCGGCAAGGAGATCATCGACCTTGTTCTCGACAGGACTCGTAAGCTGGTGAGTTTGCCTGCAATTTCTATATATTTCAGCTCAGGCATCATCAGTCACAGAGTAAAGATTAATTTTTTTCCTGCAGGCTGACCAGTGCACAGGGCTGCAAGGTTTCCTCATCT